>JAHWFO010113396.1:2272241-2334144 GCA_023313115.1 Rhysida immarginata | reverse complement strand
GTAAACCTTTATAACTCAAAACTGGCTCATCAGAAGCAAACAAGTTATTTACAAAAATAATTTGTCTTAATGTAAGGAGTCTGTACAGTTGGGTGCAAAAAGGTTTAGACTTAAGTCATAGTTGAGCACGTGAATAGCACATCCCAAGCGTATTGGCAGTCGTCAGCCCTCTAGCGGCCAATGACTCAAGCTTCCAATATGGCCGCCGAAGAGGGGAGGTGAACAGCAATCGTTACCTCACAGCATGGCAGCTAATGATGCAGCTACTTTAATAAGCACGAACCACTCTATATCCATCGCTGATATTTTAAATCATCTTAGACTGAATGCCAGTAATGAAAGAAAAAGGTGCTTGGTAGAGGGGGAAGCAGTTTTAAATGCTCAGCAGGTAATATTTTGTGGGAGAAACAGTATCGCATCTTCGCCGTCAATACACATAACAGCCCTTTTGCTAAGGAGTAGCAGTATTAGTTCCACCCCACATGAAATAAACCTAATTATCATCCCTTGCCAGGATACTGATCATATTAAGGTACTAATCAAAACATATTTTAGCTCGTGCAACGAAAGAATGGATCAATCAGATTCGTTCTTTTATTGACTGCACAGATCTAGCGGTTAACGAACGATTTGACAGACGAATCCCTCGATGAAGATAGCGATCGATGCATTCAGCCACAGTCACAATCTCCGAAAGAGCGTCCTTTTTAAAGGACACAAAATCACACCGAAAGAGAAAGATATCAGGCAAGGTATATAACATACCTTGGATATCAGGAATCAACTGGTTAGTCTTGATTCTGATTGGTTGTCGCTCCCATCATTGGCTGTGATACTATAAAATCTTCATCGCAAGATTCGTCTGCCAAATCGTTCGTTCATCGCTAGATATGTGCATTCGATAAGAGAACGAATCTGATTGACAGTTGATTGACCCCCTTCTTTCTTTGCGCGACCTATAATATGTTTCGATTAGTACCTTTATATGATCAGTACCCTGGCAAGGGTTGATAATTAGGTTTATCTCATGTGGAATGGAACTAATACTGCTACTCCTTAGCACAAGGGCTATTATGTATATTGAAGACGAACATGCGATACTGTTTCTCCCACAAAATGTTACCTGCTGAGCATTTAAAACTGCTTCCCCCTCTACCAAGCACCTTTTTCTTTCATTACTGGCATTCAATCCAAGATGATTTAAAATATCAGCGATGGATATAGAGTGGTTCGTGCTTATTAAAGTAGCTGCATCACTAGCTGCCATGCTGTGAGGTATCGATTGATGCATCACCTCCCCTCTTCAGCGGCCATATTGGAAGCTTGAATCATTGGCCGCTAGAGGGCTGACGACTGCCAATACCTGCTACCCTGTTTTCATTCAGAAGGGACAGGCCCAGTCTGATCTGTCTTGACTCAGTAAAAGAACCTGATTTTGCAACCGATCAAGATCCGGTAGGCTCAGTTCCTACGGAGCAGGTAAAAACCTTTTTGCACCTGACTGTACATATTGAATTTATTGAGTATGGTTCGCTGGTGTGAATGCTACAGCCATATCTTCATTTTTGGAAAAAAATAGTATCTACAAACAGGGTTAACCAATTGTCAAAAAAATACGTCAAGGCACAGTATTGGTCACATACGTATAGATGGATTTTTTTTTTTTTTAATTTCAATATATTTTCTGTTATCATGAGTTTTTAAGTCAATTTTTCAGAAAGAAAAAATTGAGTTGGGGAAACGAACACATAGGCCTTCACTCTTAGTGAGTGGTAGATAAAACATTCATGTAATATACAGTGTTATTATCGTGAAACAACTCCTGGCAATAACGTGTGATGTCACTCCTTACTGTCGGAGCCATTATCCTTCACGGTAGCCGTGAACGTAGCCACTGCGTATTAGAAAAGGAATAATCTGAACCAGAAATGACTTAAAAGCTTTTTTTTTTATACAAGCGATCCCTCATTCTTGGCTAAAGGTCATAAATTTAATTAAAAGAGCAGAAATGATCATTGACATGCAAACAAGAGCTTTGTGTGATAGAAAAGTAGTCGAGGTGAGAATGGAGACATTTAACTTGATAATACTATACAAGGTATTTTTGAATTCTGTGCACAAACTTCACAGTGTGATAGGTGATAACATACTAAACATTTTTTATCAAAGAATGGATGGTCCAAAGTTCTTCATTAAATTGCTACAGGGAAAAAACGTTGGAAATACTCAACCCATTACCAGTTGAATTATGCATGCAATTATGCTTCCACCTCAACTCAAATGGCCAGCCAGTCTACCAAACCTTTTTGGAGGAACTGTTGGAACATGTACCAATTGCCGTTCGCAATTGGATGTGGTCTAACGTGATGTGGCCCCTGCACACTTCAGCATTGGTGTGCGGAATTACCTCAAAACAACTTTTGGGGCCCATGGATTGGCCACCTAGGTCTCCTGATTTGTCATCTCTGGATTACTTTTTCTGGGGACGTATGAAGAGTCGAGTTTATGAGATGCCTGTTAACTCATATGAGGAACTGGAGGAGGGGTACTATAAAATATCTCAAAACTATTCTTTTTATGGCAGAATCGTTATGCAAAAGCTTTCAAGACATTTGACTTGGGGGTAATTTTAACCATCCTATCCAGCTAAAGCCTTTACGTATCCCATTTCGGCAGTATCTGAGCTTCAAAACTCACTTAAACAGGATTGTAGGCAAAGCAGTTGCTAACATTCAAAGAGAATACCCACCAAACTTAAACTCTTGTCTGTTATAGTTGCTGCATTCTTTCAAATTTCACTCGCTAATATTTCTGTTTTTAACATTTGTCTTCCAGTACTCATGAGCACTTGATAATATTTTGCCCAATATCGCCACAGTATCAGCCCAACACTCTGCGGTGTGTTAAATTTCGTGCTGTGGCCATATCTTGGTGCTTGTCACAGCAAGTGTTGGAAGTGGTTGCCATTAGCATCAAGGCATACCTGCACAAGCCTCTCTGTGTTACGGAAGGTAGGTGCCAACATATGGGGAATCAGAACATCAACTTTATGGAATGTTGTCTTAAGCAAATGTCCATTCGATTAGAACTAAATGGCAATTTCTTGGCATTAATATGACCTTGAAATCTTTTTGCATGGTAGTTCCAATTCATTTGAGTAAAAACAAATTCGTGACTGGACTGGGCCCGCTCATGAAGGTGGACGGAAACCTCAATGCTGATGGCTACAGGACCATTCTGGATAACGGGGCACTTCCAGCACTGTGGGAACACTTTGGTGACGGGCCGTTCCTCTTCCAGCACGACAATGCGCCTTGCCACAAAGCAAGATCCATATCCGACTGGTTTGACGAGATGCGGGTTGAAGAACTGGATTGGCCCGCCCAGAGTCCTGATCTCAACCCCGTCGAACATCTTTGGGACGAATTAGAACGATGTGTGAGATCCAGGATGGTTCGCCCTACATCTGTCCAGGAACTGACCACGACACTCCTCGAGAAATGGAGGACAATACCTGTGGACACATACCGTAAACTTGTGGACAGTACGCCATGTAGGGTGGAGGCAGTGATAGCAGCTCGGGGTGGTCCTACACACTGCTGATTCAAGCTTTTTGCGGCTTTACGGTAGAGCAACAGGTCTCCCAACTCCTTTGCTCATGTAGTGTATAAATACAGTAGAACCTTGATAAATCAAACCTTAAGGGAAGGTCAAAATGTTTCTATATACGGAGGTTTTGAATTATCGAGGTTAAATTAAACATACCGTCTTAAAATCGCAAATTACACAAACATGCCGACTTATGCAAGTTAATGCTAAAATCCTCCACCTCGGCTGTAGTGGTGCTGCCATTTACTGGCATTCTCGATCATAATGAGATCACACGAGGTCTTACGATAGCACTCAAGAGATTGGAAAAACTTCATTCCCATTCACATATCGCAGCAAGTTTTCAAGATATGGATCAACGTGGTACAATTTACTTATTTTTTTTTTGAAATCAAATAACGTTTCAATTAAAGTAAATCTTTGACTGACTTTTCAAAGTAAGTCCACAGCAATGACAACAGCATCTCTTGCTGATACTGGCAATTCTGTTGATGGTTCCTCTCTTCAGCATAATATTTGTTGTCTTCATCATCCCGCAGTTGGCTGACAGATCCAACAATTCAGTATCTGTGATCAATCCAGTAACTGCAACATCGTTATCCATGTTTATACAGGGTGCTGACTAAACATACAGCAAAAATTCAAGGGGTGATTCTTGAGTTTTTTTTAAGAATTTTTGTCCTTTGATGATTTTCGGAATGCCGCTTTGTTTCAAAGATACAAGGCGATAAAGGTTTTTCGACAAAAACAATACTGATATCTGTTAACAGCATTCTGATTACTAAAAACGGCTGTGGGCTGAACAAAATCTACATGAAGTACGTGACGACCGTTTTCAACACGGTTTTCATTGAATGTTTGGGTTGGAATTGTGGATGACTGGTTAATTGGACCGGATTTCTATCATAAGACCAGCGAGATGTATCGGAATTTTTGGAACACCCGCTACCTGTTTTTCTAGAGGATATGCCACTGACAACAAAAAATATACCATATATACTCATGTATAAGTAGATATAATGTATTCTCTCCCCCAATGCCTCATCTTATGCTCGAGTCATGCCGTTTTTACACTTTTGAGAGTCAAAAATTAGGGGTCAACTTATACAAGAATGGACTTATACACGAGTATATACGGTAAGCATGACGATGCATGACTGCATGTTAGTATGGTTACCTGTGAGTTTTTAAATGCATCATATCAAGACTGCTGGAGTGGTCGAGATGTACCTCACTTATGACCTGCTCGATCCTCGGACTTAAATCCCTTGGATTTTTTTCTATGGGGCCATATGAGTTGTTATAATTATAGTTTACACTTCTCCTGTGGAAAATGTAGATGATTTGAGAAATCTGAGAGTTGATGGATGTAATGCAATAAGAAACAATCCTGGTATTTTTGAAAGAGGCCCAACCATGCACCAAAACTCTGATCAGGTGCACAAAAGTTACCACTCATTCTTCATCTTGCTGGTTAACAGAACCTTTCAGTTCATCAAATAAAAATTTGACGGCATAAAATTATCTCGGGATACCACACATAAGTGCGTTGTGAATTTTAGTAATGTTGTGTACGAAAAGAATGGTAATGCTGTGTTATTTTTGGCATTGAAGTGGGTCATCACAGGTGCTGGTTCTTTAAGCTCTTTGTTTTGATGAAAATCAATCAGAACTGCTTATGAACCTCTCAATAAGGAAGCGATAAACTGACATCAATTCGAATTCTAAAAGTCCGGATTTTGAAGACTACGACTTCATTCTCAATGGCAAGATTGAGACGCAAGATTATTAGGAGCTTCAGCAAAAAGCTATTTAAAAGAATTCCCGAATAGATAGGACATGCAGGCCTATTATAGCTTTCTGATGTTCTATTCGAATCGGAAGTCAAAATCAAAAAAGAAAATTGAAAAAAATTTGGCAACACAATGACTGACTTCGTGGATTCAGAAACGGTGTTTTTAACTCATTGACTAGGAGACGTTACTTTCCAAGGTGCCCTTGAATTTTTGGTTTATATTAAATTAATTCAAGTTGAAAGTAAAATAATTATTATTCAATTTCTAAAAAATATATACAGGGGTTTGATAAAATAATATGAACACCTTTGACTTTAGATGTTTTGTTGACTATCTAGAAAAATACTTAACGAATTATCCTGAAACTTCAGAGGTTTCAAGCCAATGCAATGCCATTTTCAGGCAATGTGACAAACTACAGTAGAGACAACAATCGGAATATAAAAATATTAAATACCTGATGCAATGTGAGCATTTCTATTAAATAAACCATTGATGAATGATATAATCAAGTACCGAAAGGCTACATAAACCATTGAAGAACTGCGTTGCTTATATATTCCACCCGTAAATCTTCTAATTTGTAATTTGCATATATTTGAAATGAATTAGGGCACGTGCTATTTAACCATTTCCCACTATCATTATTTACTTGTTATATTCACTCATGACACGTTGTTACGAGTTGTTTGATATTTTGCTCACCATATCTTAGCATTGAAAGTTCCATCGGTACCATATGGTACTATTAGGCACGTGCTAGTAAACCAATTACGCGTTATATTCATTAATCATACATCCTTACACGTACACGTGCTATTACACCAATTTGGGCTATCATTAGTTACTCTCATATATTCGTTCATGAGACGTTGTGACGATTTATTTTATATATTACATGCCATATCTGGTTAGAGGAAATTTTTAAGGGGGTATAGTAATGTTACCATTAGAGCACGTACCTATTCCGGCTATCTCAGGTTCGTACTTGTTCGTGCTCTGTCCCATATTAATGGATTTGTGAAAACAGAGTGTGAAAAAGTTAATTCGTTTTCAAGTTATCGTAATAAATAAATAATAAGCTCCCTATGAATAATAAAATTCTTTTGATTTAGAGTCCGTTCTGCCCTTTCAATAATCGTCAATCTCATGCATCCTGCACGCGCACCATCTCATTAACGTTTAGAGCACGTGCTGAGCCGAACCTATATGCTTATTACGTGTTTTCCCCAATGCAATTGTACCGATTTCGGCTATCTTCGAACTAAATTTATCAATTGGCTACACAGTATTTAATAACATTATATTCGTTCGTGGCTCGTCGTTACGAGCGATTTGACATGTTACTTACTTTATCTTAACATGGAAAAAATTTGGGGGGTATCACAATAGTACAATTAGAGCGCGTGCCACTGTACAGATTTCGACCATCTTCGAACTCGTCTGTGCCATTTCCCATATCTATCAATTGGTGAAAACAGATTTTTGAAATCTTTCATACTTTCCGAGAAAATCGAGTTACGGACAGACGGACAAGGCCAAAGCATAAAGCACCTTTCGGTACTTAATAATGTTTAATTGCGCATGTGCAAGTTTTACCAAAATGTCTTTTGCATAATTTATTAGCCAAACGTATAGAGCTACTCTTATAAAAAGCCCACGCAAATAGCGTGAAAATTCAGAAAGATATTGATGATAGAATGAATCGAATTTCAGTTGCTCTCAGAAGTAAACAAAACGATAAGGGGTGTTCTCCAAATTTTTATTTTTGGACCGAACACCAGTATCAACTTCTTCTCCTTACGGTGATACGAAGTCAATATGCCGTAGGCTTGCCTTTCATTCCGACAGCCTCTTTCGGTATTATGACCCTAAAAATTTGGAGAAACCCCCGTATCCCATTTTTGCTTATTTTTGAGAGCAACTGAAATTCAACTCATTCTATCGACGATGTCTTTCTGAATTTTCACGATATTTCCTCGGGCTTCTAAATTATGCAAAAGACATTTTGGTAACATTGTTTAGTAAAAATGCTCGTATTTCATCAGATATTTAATATTTTAATACTCTGATTGCAAGGTGTTGGCTCGATTGAAAATTGCAAGATATTTAAGTGTTCAGTGTCCTCATTGGCTATGTCATGTATATTGATTCAAGTAAATTCAATATTCTAGGGTTGCTTTCGCTGTGTAGGATCTGGAATCCTTCTTGTCATCAAATCCGGAGACAGCAAACATTCCGTTTCTAATACTGGCTAAATGTTCTCCAATTCGGATCTTGATGTCATGTTGCGTCTGTCCATAATACACCTTACCACATGATTTACTTGTAAATTCCTGGTTGATCTTCTATTTTGACTTTGTCTTTAGGGCCCCCCAGTAGTTTTCCGATGGTGTTACCACTTTTACAGGCAATTGTTAAGTTGAATCCCGTAGCGATTTTCTTTAGCACTCTATTTAGCATGGTACAAGGGTGGGCTGAAAAGTAATGCCTCCATGGCTGCAACTTTTTTATTTTTTAACCGATTTTCAAATTCTTTTTGTATCTGATACTCACATTTCTCCTCTACGTAATGCACTATTCACTTTTCGACATAGTCCCCATCCCTTTCCACACATCGTACCGACGCGTGACTAGTCGGGTGAACCCGTCGAAGGGGAATTCCGGGGTTGTTGTCGACACCAAGACCGAACGGCAACATATGGCATGTGATATGTCATTCCATTGGAAATGATGAGAAAGGAAAGAAGATACAAGCTTTTTTACATTTCCTACATATTAAAATACTTGGGGGGAGGTAAAAAGTGCAGATAACGGGGTGAAAATAGATGCTACTTCCCTCACCCTATTGGAAATGCTTTATTTTTATTTTTTTAAAACTCGACTAGTTAAGGCAATAAAAGGTTCGTTTAAAATAATTTGCTTAGAAGCTACTAAATGCAGTATCCGCTTTCCTTTATGGGAAATGCATGTTTAAATAAATAATATTTCACAGCTTAAAAAAAGAAGAAGACTATCGAGTTACATGGATTGTTTGCGGAATAGGCCATTAAATTAAAAACTTTTTTTCTGTTCTAGATCCTTTAAATTGGGCTATTTTATTCCATTGTTCAATTGATATTTAGTAATTCAAAGCATTTTTATGGTTTTGGAAGTAATAATGGAAGTAATAACCAAAGCCAAAACGTTAACCCCCCCCCCTCCACTTTCAGATACGTGTCGGCTTTGTTTTATGTTTCTTTTATATTAATGTTTCTATAAAATTATTTTTAATATGCAATTTTATAATGCTCATATTCTTAATCATTATAATTTTTAAGTCTTCGTAAAGGTTTTTGTTTTCAACGGCTTATCGATTCTTCTTAGAGATCCAATTTATTTATTTTTTTTATTAATATTGTGTTACCCCCTCTAAAGTAAAATTCCTATTCAATCAGCAGTCTTCTTCCTTCACTGAGTGGCCAGATTATTATGACCAGCCCATCAATACTTCATTGGGCCACCGCCAATTCTCTTGGCATTGACTCCACGAGATGTTGACAGGTGATGCGAGGAATCGGACATGATGCCTGATGAATAGCACTGTCCAGTTGTGTGAGATTTGATGGTTGTGGAACCAGATACCTGATGGCTCTTTCAATTTCGTCCCACAAATCGAGATCTGGTGATTGTAGGGGCCACCTAAGCAAGGTAAAGTCTCCTTCAATTGTCGCGGCACGGCGCATTGTCTTGTTGGGAGAAGCCATCTCCATTGGGATACGCCCTCAACATGACAGGATGAATTAATTAATAAATGTTTTTATGACTGGAGATAAGCCTACCAAGCATCACGTAAAGATTTTTCTATTGAAAAATGGAAGGAAAAATTCTATGACCTGGGTTCAAACCAGGAAACTCTGCTATCATGGCCGACGCCTCTACTGGTTGGGCTATCGCAGACACCCGGACAGCCATGCTGTCTCAAGGTGTCTTAAAGACAACCAAATTGTCATGGTTGAAAGCCCAATGGGAGGCGGGCACCTGGCTCACAGATCGAGAATCTCTCCTATCCAACCATCAGAACTGGTAGAGGTGTCGGCCATGACAGCCGAGGTTCCTGGTTCGAACCCAGGTCGCAGAATTTTTCCTTCCATTTTTCGATAGAAAAAAAATCTTGACAGGATGAACCTTATCAGCAGTGATACTATGCTAATCAGATGTTGTTCCACACGAATTAAAGTGCCCAAATCATGCCCCAAACAATAACAATGCCCCCACCAGCTTGAAGGGTTGTACTCGTGCATGTGGGCTCCATGCTTTCATGCTGTTTCCGCCAAATTCTCACTTTTCCATCTGCATGATGCAACTGGAAGTGTGATTCATCGGACCACATGACTTTTTTCTAATGCTCAACTGTCTAATGCTTGTGTTTCCTGTGCGAATTGGAGCCGTTTTCGAACAGGGTATATCCCATACGATGCAGTGTACGGCAAACAGTGTGTTCAGAGATCATTTGAGAGGATCCCTGATTAAGATCTGCAGTAATTTGATTCACTGTTGTCTCGTACCAGTCTTACCACTCTCCGTTCTGCCCAAACATTGACTAGTCGCTGATGGCCACAACTCGCACATTCAGACTCGGTTTTCCAGGTGACATTCCAGTCTTTAAACATTTAACAAATGCAGCCGTTTTGCCGATACTCACTCCATGGTTCCGAGCGCCAACAACCATGTCGTTTACTCTTATCTTCAGAAACAAATCACTTGTACTGTTGCTTACTACTTGCTTCCGTATTTATAATGGCCTGGCCCTCTAGCAACTTCAGCGTGAAATCATGTGACGTGAAACAAACGTCATGTGGTCATAATAATCTGGCCACTCGGTGTATACAGCAAAACATTTCAGATAAAAATCTCCCCACCATTGTATTGTAAAGCTGAATATGTTCTTATTCTTCTTTCTTTATCAATCTAGATGGAACCAGGCTTACTTCTCTCGCTCGTGAAGCGTATGCAAACCGAATTAAAAAACCTAGACAGTGCAGCAGTTGCGTCACTCGCCAAAGTTCTCCATTTTAGCAGTAGACCCGAACTCGTTCCTCACTTAATAGCGTTATTAGATGTGAGCCAATCGTACATGGAACGTTGGGATTCTTACGCACGCATTCACGTGGCTTTGATCACGACCGCATCTGCCATCGATAAGCCAGATTTATGCAAATCTATGATAGCTCGTGTCTCGTGCGATTTGCCAAACATCCGACTTAAAGATTTGAGCAACGTTTTATTGATTATAACGATGTTTGGTTATAGATTTCAAGAGGCGTTAGATTTTTGCAACTTAGCAGTTGCAGAATTGGAAAAAGACGATCGCCGAGAAGAAATAGACAGGTATCCTCACAGTTTTTTGGCGTGTTTGCAGTTCTTGACTCAGCACGGGATCTATCCTGACAAGCTTCTGTATCGATTGTTAGAAGAAGATTTTTTGAAGTTACTGGAAGGTAAGTGTTTTAATATCATTGCCCCGTCGTTTCATAAGAATACCACACGGAAACACCAGTGCCAAAAGACCTGAGATATATACGGACTCCTCAATTGAAAGTGGACCCTGCCATAGTGGAACAACCTATGCAAATTTGAATATATTTGTTATAAAACAGCAAGAGCATTGTGTAGTTGGAGTCATTTGGTGTCTTACCATGTGCTAAAGTAAAATGCCACCATCAAAGCAGCTGAGCGATTTTCAACGTGGAGTAGTCATAAGCTGCCACGTCAGTGACTAGAGTGTGCGAGCCATAGGAGCGACACTGAACCTGCCAAAGTCGACCGTGGGTGCCATTATCACGAAGTGTAAACGCGACATCATGGAGGTGGCCGAAAATGAATCCAGATCTCAACTCTACTGAACATCTTTGGGATGAATTCAAGTGTCGGATTCATGCGTGTCTGATGTGACCGGAAACGTGCATCCAACTTGTGCAGGCTTCGAAGGAGGAGTGGGCAAAAAATTGGTTGGTTGCTATCAGAAATTGGCGGAGAGCATGCTACGGCGTGTGGATGCTGTGCTTAGTATGTGCTGTAAATAAAGCGTCTGTTCCACACCACATGTCCACTTTCAGTTGAGCAGTCAGCGTAGGTAACCACTCCCATGTTCATTGAAATGCCAATTTCAGAGACTCTAAATTTCGGTAAATCTTTGTGCGGACACTGGCCTCCAACCTGTGCCACAGATCGTTGTCCAGTGGATTTAAATCCGGGGATGCGATTGGCGATGACGAAATCCTGTACCTTTGCGTCGTTTCAACTTTATGCCTGGGTGCCGAATCCTGCTGGAAGGTCCACTGGATTTCTTGAGACAAGCTTAAAATAGCAGACAAAACAGTTATACAAGGCGAGACCCGGAAAGTTCAGCGAATGACTCGGAAAAACAAACTGGGACAGATGAATAAGTCCCCGTGGCCACAATACACTTTTGACGTCGTTCGTGCAACTGTTGGGATTTGCTTTGTGGTTTTATCCAGTTTTAAACAATATTTCATATTGATTCTGTGCTCCAGTATCAGAGACCAATGCACTGCACTCTAAACACTGCCGCATAAATGTACGCCTGTCAACAATGGTGAAGGGACGTGATTCACTGAACTTTCTGGTCTCACCTTATAGAACAAGCTACCATAGACATCAAGAATTTAGGGTGCCCACCAATCATGCTCTGATTGGTGGAATGCAAAGCTAGAAAGGGAAGCCGACTTTGGACCTAATACAGAATGTGCTTGGTATCAGAAATGTTGGCATTATTGGAAGTTACAAAGATTGTACGGGAGATCCCAAAGGCAGACCTAACGGAGAGAGGGTTGGAGTCTCGACTGACTGTTTACCTCCTGGAAGTCTCCAAGAAAATCCAGAGACGCCCCTTTCAAATGAGGCTTGATTGTTGCGTAATCTTTTACAGTCCAAACAGAATATTGTACAGTCGTCCCTCCAGAAGCTGGGAAATTCCACAAGTCGGCAAGTTTTTTCCGAGAAACTGGGACTGTGGTTGACAAGGCACGGAGTGGGCGTCCAATAAGTGCTACTGACGAGACAACCTCAACAATGGTTTTGGCGTCCTTCGTCAAGAGCCCACAACGCAGCACACGACGTTTGTCAGCAGAATGTGGAGTCAGCCAGTCATCGATCGTACGAATCCTTCATGCTCATCAGTGGCATCCATTCAAGATTCAGATACTCCAGCACCTAGCAGAGGATGACCCAGACAGACGTATGCAGTTTTGCACGTGGGCCCTAGACCAGCATCGACAAGATCCCTCTTTTGCACAAGGTATTTTGTTCTGTGGTGAGGCAAACTTTTATGAACAGGTATTGGAGTAACCACAATCCACAATGGATGGAACCTTCCAAAGTAGTTGGTGATGTAAAGGTTTTGGTGTGGTGTGGAATATGGGGTATCTGTGTAATTGGACCCCTTTTCATTGACCAGAACCTAAATGCTCAACGCTACCTGGAAATGCTGCAAGAAGTGGCGTTTCCCTCACAACGGTGCAGATGTTCGTCAGTGGTTAGATGTTCAATTTCCTGGTCATTGGATTGGCCGATGTGGTGCTGTGGAATGGCCACCCAGATCACCTGATCTCACACCACTTGACTTTTATATGTGGGGTCATTTAAAGCAACTTGTATATGCAGAGAATAATCAGAAACAGACACCATCTCCAGCAACGCATCGAAGAAGCGTGTGCCAGCATTTCTGCAGAAATCCTTCTGCGAGTGCATGACGATTGGATTCAGTGCCTTCAAATGTGCCTTGACCAAGAGGGACACCGTGTTGAACACATTAAATGACTGTCCTTGATGGAGAACAGTCCAGCCTGTAATTCCAAACAAAATGTGCTGTAACTTTTGAACCATAACTGCTACTTCAAATCTGTTTACAGGAATGAAATTGTCAGAAAATGCTCATGTTATTTGATATATCACACGACCCCCTTTCCATTTAAAAAAATTGACTTAGATGGCAGCCATGTTCACTACATACCGTAAAAGATAGACCACCTCACTCATACCTTACTGGAATATTCAGATTTCTCAATTCCTGCAAGGTTTTCGAAAAAACAGGGTGTACTGCGACTTTTGACTCTCCCTGTATTATGAATGGAAGTAGATGCGGATACCTATCTTGGAATCCTCAAGTCGGGAAAATCCACAAGACGGCAAGGTCCTTGAACCGAGATTGCCGACTTGTGGAGGGACGACTGTAATTGAAAAATTACTCAAGAACTAAGTTTCATATGAAAGGGATGCCATCCTGGCTTTTCTCAGCGACTTCCAGGAAGAAAACAGTCAGTCGAGACTCCAAGCCGTTCTCTGTTAAATGCGCCATTGGGATTCCCTGTACAGTCTTAGTAAGTCTTTTAGGCCCATCTTCAGGTTTACCGTATCACTTATCCACGACCTATTTCTTTGTATGTTTTTAAATATTCATTTGTATCTCCACTATCAGTTTCTCAAATTTGTGTGTTCTCCGTAATTGACTTCGGTAATGTAATTAAAGTTTTTACGATATTTCAGAGAAAAAAAGATTTCCATGGTATCGCAGTATGTTTTCAGTATGTTGTGCAGCCGAGATTGAATGGTCTAATTATAAACACTGTCACTTATCAAAGGATAAATTGAAAGACATACAAATGGTAAGTTATCATGATCAGGGCTGTGGAGTTGGAGATGATAATTCCAAAGTTCAGTGAGGTTGTTTAACGGCCTGTTGCAACAACGTCAGTTAAAACAACTCTTAACTTTCGGTTAGTTAACAATCGGTTAAGTCCTTTAACTGGAAAACGTTGCACCATCTCTAGTTAAGTCTCGGTTAGCTAACTAGACGGAATAGAAGTAACTACGATTGGTTCGTTTTACTCCAACAGCTTCCAGTCAACATGGCTGATTGTTTTCCATTAGCTTATCTAAATGGTTGATCCAAGTGGGTTGATCCATTTACCTTCTCCCAATGACTGATCTATTTAGCTTATTCCCAAATGGCTGATCCAGTTGTCTGATTCAAACTGCTGATCCATTTGGCTGATCAATTTAGCTGATTCAAATGGTTGATCCATTAGCTTATCAAAATGGCTGAAACAGCTGTCTGATTCAAATTGCTGATCCATTTATCTGATCCAAATGGTTGACTCATTTAGCCTATCCATTTAGCTTATTCCCAAATGGCTGATCCAGTTGTCTGATTCAAACTGCTGATCCATTTATCTGATCCAAATGGTTGACCCATTTAGCCTATCGTAATGACTGATTCAAACTGCTGATCCAAAAGTTGATCCATTTAGCTGGTCCAGTAGGCTAATTCAAATGGCTGATCCATTTAGCTTATCCTAATGCTGATTCAAACCTCTGATCCATTTAGTTTATCAAAATGGATGATCCCTTTTAGCTTGCCTAAACAGCTGATCCAATTTGGCTGTTTGATAATTAGTTTATCCAATTAGTTAAAAACATATTTATGCTTTGGAATGCCATTAGTTTTGCTAACCATGGACTGAAACCGTGCTCATCGACCGTTTAAGTTAAACTGCTACTTAACGTCTGGTTAAGTCCAACTTCTCTTGGTGCAGTGCAATCAACTATAACCGGCACTTTAACGAAGAGTTAGTTTTAACTGAGCTTGTTGCAACCAGCCATAATGGTCAAGTTGCAACTACAGTCGATATCGTTTATAACAACCTCTAAGGGGGCCATTAAAAATCTGTCATTGTATCTGGTTGTCGTTATAACCGATGTTGTTCAATATGCGATTATTGATTTGAAGACATTCGCGATGCTTCCAAATCGTTGAGACGGTAAAGCGAGATGTTTTCGATTCACAAAACACCAGTTGCCAAATAAGCTGTTTCTTTTAGGAGCTCTTCTTGTTAATACAGCCGCAGCAGTCACACGAGCTCAGCTAGCTCAGGCTGAAAATCGAGTTTTCCGAATCGATAAATTTTTTCCTGCTAAAAATTCACTTAACTCACAAGTGGACTGTCAGTTGTATTAATGCAATTGAATTCGGTGAATTTGGTGTAAAATCCACCTGAATATCTGCTGAAATCGACCGATGAAGAAAAGCGATGGCAGCGGAGCAGATGGGCTTGAGAATAAACGCTCATAAGTGTGCATGCAGAGTGATCTTGTCCACTGGCACCCGCACTTGCGCTGGTACCCACCACCACCATTATCGGAAATTGGTCATTATAGCCAAAATAATTAACAGAAAAATGTGGTCATTATATTCGCTTGGTCGCTACATCCAATGTTGTTATAAACGATTTCGAAACGCTTCTTTATCCTGCGTGAGGTACGATAATTTATTTTTTATAGAAAGCCTCGTCTTCCAATTCGAGAGAAAACCGAATTAAACCTTTCCGAGAGAAATACTTCAAAGAAGTCAAGGAGAGCGTAATTAAAATTGTCGGTGGTACGGATTTCATCTCGGAGCCGTGCATATTACCTCACTATGCAAATACGGGTAAATGAAATTTTTTATAAGCTTATTATTAAAACGATGATTATTAAAAGCGAGTGTTATTTACTTTTAGACATCGTTGTTCGAAAAACCAATGAAAATGCTTTTGCATCGCCGGGCCACCAACTGAAACCTATGCAACCAGCTCCACGGATTGATAAATGGTAATGTCGTCATAAAAAAATCGGGCATCTAATTTTTCATTTTTGTTAAAATACGAGGGTTGTTCGAGGCAAACTGGGACTTTGAGTGTAAAAAAACAAAACGGTTATTTACACAAAGCGAGGTCATTAATCAATGAGACTGGAGCAATTTAACAAATACGCTACATGACATTGAAACTGCAGCACCATGAACGAATGAGCAGGTTCTATGTACGGGGAGATGTGCGGAGAAGTATCAAGTCGTTGCATATCAAATGTTTAATTGCAGAGGTCATCTTTAATGGCCCTCTAGAAAGGACACCTTCACACGTGCTATTCAAAATAACCCCCATTGCAATCCAAACATTGTTGCCAACGATTTGACAGCTTCTCGAGCCCTCTCCGATAGAATCCGTGGCCACGGGACTCAATGAACTCCTGGAATACGTTTTCGACGTCTGCTTGGGTTAGGAATGTGGTCGGTAGGGGAGAGGTCCGGAGATCATTGCCATGCAGTAGAAGGACGCCTTTGCGATGCACAAGTGCAGGTTGTTGATTAGACAGTTTTGTGTGCATACGATGCAGTTCACGAAAGTAGGTCGCAGTGGTGATCATCTCCCCCTGATGCAGGAAGCTGTAATGCACTACACCTCCAACAACCAATGCTCTTTTTGGTTTTCCGTAAGTTCACGTGGGACCCATTTGTCCTGCTTTTTCACCGATGGTCCTAAGGTCTCTACTGACAATCGACGCTGATACAGCATGATCCCCTGCAAGGTCCTGAACGGTTTTTGATGGTCCTCTTCCGCAGATCGCTTCAGATCAGCGTCATTCGACACGTTGGGTGGCCTGCCGCGTGGCTCATTTGCCAGGTCCATCACCCCCGGAACCAACGTTGGACAGTACGTTCGTTTATGGTGCCTACACCGAATACCTTCTCGATGATTCGAGAGGCTTTGGATGGACTGTGATTCAACCTGAACCTGTAATGCATCATCCCACGTAATTCGTACAAAGTCATGACTATCTTCGCTTGGGTTCAAATGCTATTAAACATCATCGCAGACAGGTTTATCTCTGGGAATGTACCACTTTGTTAGGGGTACTTGCTACTAAATGTGGAAACCACCTTGAAATCCGACATTTGATATGCAATGACCTGATAACTTGTAGAATGTAACGATCAGCAGCGTGATCCTAGCACCCAACAAACAGATTGCACAGGCACGGTTTATTTGTTTGCCTCGAACAACCTACCGTACGTATGTAACTGCCGTTTTCACGTAAACTTTATATCTCCAGGTGCTACATTAGCATCGACAGTCGTTCGGGTTACACGTGCAATACTAAGAGGACGATGGGTTATATACAATTCAAACACAGATTATTACAACGACTCGGCTTCCACGTGATCGAGGTAAGAAAGTAAAACCAAATAATTGCGTTAAACTTGGGATTTAGAAAAATAAAGGATTTTATTTTCAGGTTCCTTGGTTTGAATACTATTCACTTACAAAGGCAAAACGAAACGGATATGTTGCAAGCAAATTATATAAAATCTAATCAGTTTTTAAAAAGCCGTTTGCTCTTCTCGCTCTTATTTGTACAATAAAATGAACTTTCTTTTTTTAAAAAACATGTTACTTCATGATGATGTTAATATATATACACACTAAGAATTACACACACTGTCTGCGGACAATTTTTTGCTTTCCCTTAAGGAATCACACGACAATTCACGCCAGGGGGGAAAAGCCTCACCTCCAATAAAAATAAGCAAATCCTCGTTGCTCGTTTACTTACTTACTCTGTTGTTGTGAAAATAAACTAATGAGTTCCGTAAACCTCTGCTTCACCTGCAATTACAAAAACAAACTGAATTACATGCTCTCAAAACAGAAAACTATCGGCTCGTCAGAAAAGTCATGACACATTGACCTACCACTCGCTTTTTTACTTACTTACTCTTCAAACCCGCTTATCTGTTAGGATCGCAGGGGCATACTCGAGCGGCTCGAACCCAGATTCTCCACATACAACCTGTGACAATAAAGTTCGGTGAATGATGGCATATTGAGAGTGGATTGCTCGCTTAGATGAAACAGCAGTTACTATCCTTCAAAGTAATCCCCGTCGATGGTAATGCGCTTCTGGGAACGCCTGTACAAGTCCTGGAAACTCCTGGCGTAGTCGTTTTTAGGGATAGCCTTCGGTTGGGTCGTAACATTACGTTGGATGTCTGGCCACTTCGGGGGGCGTCTTCTACGGTGTTCTGGCCTCCTCGGAACCGTTTAAACCACTCATAAACACACTTCAAAGTAATAGCACTTTCTTTGTAAACTGTTGTCATCATTTCACGTCTCTTTCGTTCGCTGATCCATTTTGGGTTTCGACCGTGCGTATTACGCCTTCTCTCTTCAATGTCCTGTTTAAACACAATAAACACACTCGCAGCGCCGATTCTCTCAAATTTGTTTAAACATGTCTGGGGCAGGCTACGACGATGGTGCACTCTTACGACAGTTAGCAATTTGACGTCATTCACCGAACTTTATTGTCACAGGTTGTAGTCTAGTCACCTGGTTTTAGGCTGCCCCTTGGTCTCTGCTTGGAAAATAACAACTGCCTAGGAAGACCACCAGTTTGTGGCATCCATATCATGTGGCCATACCACCGCAACTGAGATCTCTCAATGCAGAGAAGTAGCGGCTCGACACTTAAAGACTCCCTTATTATGCTCCCGTGCACTCTATCTATTAGGTCATTCATTAAAAAACAGGCCAGCAGATATTCTAAAGCAGCTGACAGGGGCGCCGCATGGCCGTCCAGTCGGTCAGTTTCTGTGAACACCACGTGAAACGGCCGCAATGCAGTCGGTATCCAAAGAAGTGCAGTGGATGTTCTGCAATTCCTGAGAGCAGAAGGTGTAGGGGATTATGAAATCCATCGTCGAATGGTGCAGGCGTACGGTGATCACTGCATGCCAGTCACAAGGGTGAAAGAGTGGAACAAGCGATTCCATAATGGGCGCACGTTGGTGGATGATGCAACTGACTGTTTGGACGGCTACGCTGCGCACCTGTCATCTATTTATAATTTCTGCGCTTGACAGTGCTCAACCAATCAGCGTAGGTATGTAAAAGTACAGGTGAGTACTTAAACATTAGTGTGGCAGGCGGCAGGTTAGTTTGCTCGGAGAAATGCCGCCGAAAGTGTCACAGTTTTGGGAAGGGTACATGACAGCCCTTTCCGACGCGAAATTCAGTTTTCCGCAATAATTATGGCATGTAGGAAAAGAGGTTTCATCATTTCGAAGAAAGGAGTTCATAACGTGTTGGCTGGTGTTGGTTTGGCCCGTACAGGACAGATTTTCGGGACTGCAAATCAAGCAAATCCAAGGACACCTACAAGTCGCACAAAGGCTGTCATTCGGAAAGTCAAGAAAATGGTGACGGGGGAACAATCCAGCAACCCAAAGGACCATGGTAGGAGCATCTCTTCATACCGTGAACACGATTATCCATAAAGATTTGGGACTGCAAAAGAGACATAAGAGCAAGGTTCACAAAGTCTTGCCAAGGCACATTTCAGAACGTAAGACCAATTGCAGAAAACTGCATGAATGTCATCTCGCTGGGGATAAATGGAAGTATGTGGCCACATTAGACTGCAATAAATCAAGGGCGGTTTTTTTATCGCCCACTGGGAGCCAAAGCGTTTCCAAATTGGTACAGAGAATGTCGTGAAAGTTTTTCGAAGGGATTCATGATCGTTGCGGGTTATTCCTATAAAGGCAAGCTACAGATACGGAGAGTGGCTCAAAATGTAAAGGTGAATTCTGCGTACTATCAGGAACATGTTCTGACACCAATTTACACAGAGGAACTACCTGCTCTTTACGGAAACGACGTTGACAAGGTCCGTCTCCATCGAGACAAAGCATCCAGCCATACGTCCAAATCGACACAGAATTTTCTGACACGAACGAAACAGCAAACAGCGATCCAGGCTATACCGTTCACCGAGATACCAGTGAAGTCTCCAAATGATTTTTGCGCTTTTGGACTATTAAAACGAGCCTTGGGAAGCTGACGTCCTCGTTCATTGGATGGACTATGGAAATATTGTCAGCAGGAGTGGCAACGTAGAAGTCTTACCGTTCTTCGCAATAGTCGACTGCAATGGAAACTGCGCTGCAGAGTGTTAGTAGTATCCCATGGCCATCAAATAGAGCATGATCGTTGGCGAAGAAAGGGAATTTCGGGGAAATAAGACCGAATTCGTATATCGTTACCATAGATTGTAAACAACCCTCCGTACTGACTGAGTATCGTCTTGTGTTGACTATTAAATTGTACCGCTAAACATGTCGAATATAAGTACCTACCTTATCAATTCTGTTTATTTAAATAAAACAGATAATCCATCATTTTCAAATAACCGTCACCCCCCCTTCCCCTCTATTACAATGGAAAATCGAGGTTCTACTACGGTAACTTGTTTAGCTCTGACGAGTCGTTTTTGGAGTTATTAACACTTCCCCCTGCCCATCCACACGCAACCCCAAAGGAAAAATTACATACTTGGAGGGTTCCTTAAACTATGCATTGAAGTTTTTTTCATGAATACAGACTAAGCCTTTTTATAGATATTTTTTTTTTTAAATGAACGCATGGCAAAGTGTTTATTTCAGCGGCCCAAAAACCATAAAAACTGCATGAACGTCCTCCTCTCATCGAGACGAACATACAGCTGCGAGGAACCATTAAGATTTTAATAACCCAGCATCTTCAAATAGTAGCGAACGCTGGAATGAAGGACGTTCAACGTTTCTGCTATCTCATGAGTGTGACTCGATCGATGCATGTTGTAAAAATATGCCATGACAATTCCGACAATCCAATAGAATTTATGGTTACGTAATTTAGGGAGAAAACAAAGGGAGTTTCTATTCGGTAAATCTAACTTTGTAAAAAAATAAAATGGACTTAACGCATTAAAACGATAGAAAAAATAATAATCAGGTCTGGAAAGATGCGGTAGAAAACAATTTATTGCCTGACGCGTTTCAGCGTTACGCTATCTTCGGAGGCTGTTATGCTACAGATTATGGGGCTGGCCAAGCCACTTTTATATACAAATGGTAAGGGTTAAGTGGCCAATTACAATTAAAAAATAACAATAAAGATTATGAATAAGAAGGTGACGACTCCTCCGTACTATTCTACAGAAGGTATGTTGATGACACCATCATCTTATATGATAGCCGACTCACGAACGACGACAATATTCTCAGTATTTTCAATAATGCACACGGCGCCATAGCATACAACGCAGAGCGAGAAAGCAATGGAGTCATTAACTTCCTCGACATCAGTGTACATCGCCTAACCAACCTGTTTGACTTTTCCATCCATAGGAAGCCGTCGACTGCCGCCAACATTATCTCATTCTCGTCGAACCAACCAAACCAGCATAAAACGGCAGCTATAAAGTACAATTTTAGGCGGGCACTGACATACCCGATCTCAAAGAAATCATTGGAAGAAGAAATCGCCACCACCTACAAAATGGCACGTGACAACGACTTCCCTGACCGCTTCACCACCACAATCTTGAACAAGGTCAGAAGAGACTTGAGAACGACAAGAGCCCCAAGACAACAGCCAAAAGAAGTATGCCACGATGACATACCTATGCCCTGATATCCACCGCATAACAAGAATTTTCAAATCGGAAGGCATAAGCATAGCGTGTAGGACAAAATACAGCAATCAAAAAGTGCTGAACCCAACGACAACCGACGACCGTGAAGATATCTACAAAAAAGCAAGTGTATACAAGCTATCGTGCCCGGACTACGAGGCAGTATACATCGGATCCACGATTCGTTCGTTCCATATTAGATTCAAAAAACACAGACGATCGTGGATCAACAAAGACGGTGTGTCCGTCTACGCAGAACACCTGATAATAGAAAAACATCGAATGACCGATATCGATTTATGCATGCACATGATATGGATTGGCAAAGACAGGTCCAAGATAGTCCTAAGAGAAGAATACGAAATTACCAAGCAGAAACAATTGGCACCGAACACCCTACTAAATAATCAGACCGTATATGAACGGGAAGACACCCTGCAGCTCCTCGTCAACTTTTCCAAGAAGAAAGAAACCAACAACCGGATGTAATAATACAGCTCTCTAGGAGGTCCGCACTTCGATGACCGGAGTCATTAATCCATTATGAGATCCGTGCATTGACGACTGGACCAATCACCTTCTTATTCATAATCTTTATTGTTATTTTTGAATTGTAATTGGCCACTTAACCCTTACCATCTGTATATAAAAGTGGCTTGGCCAGCCCCATAATCTGTAGCATAACAGCCTCCGAAGATAGTGTAACGCTGAAACGCGTCAGGCAATAAATTGTTTTCTACCGCATCTTTCCAGACCTGATTATTATTTTTTCTATATAGTCAAGATGCTCGACGAAGCCCAGATATGTGATATTATTCAATTAAAACAATAGACGGCACTCTTACCTGAGGTATAGTTTTATTTTGTAAATCGGAAGCGATCTTCTGAAATGCACTTTCCGTCGGGCCCATTTGTTGACACGTACTTAAGATGAGTCGATCTGCATCTCTAGAGATGGAAAATTAAGCCTCCAGGTGAAGTTTTATTCATTTCAAAATACAAAATCATTCAGAGAAATAAACCATTAAAGAATGACGACGTAACCAAATAAAGAACGGCTAAAATGGATGCCATCATCTAAATCATTACCAATGGAGTAATTCTAATTAACAAAAGTTATACGCAATAAGATTTAAACTAGCTCTTTGATATAAGGGTCGTACAAATGAAAACTAAAATTATTTATTTTATCCAAAGAGTAACAAGGCATGGAATTCCTTTATGGAAAAAGTCTTTCGGTTGCGTGTGGAACCATTCCAAAACCTCTTCCTTCACTTCATCGTCCGACCGAAACCTGCGGCCTTTCAGATGTTTCTTGAGATCCCCAAACACGTGAAAGTCACTTGGGGAAGTCAGGGCTGTAAGGTGGATGCTGCAATGCTTCCCAGTTGAACTTTTTGATGAAGTCTACCGTTGCTCTCGACGTGTGAGGATGCGTGTTGTTCTGGAGAAGAAGCATACCTTCTGTAAAAAGTCCGGGACACCTGCATTTGATGGCCGTGCGCAGTGTTTCCCCATATCGTGGTGCCTTTTTCAAGAAGTCCAGTAAAATCGGGCCTTTGCGATCAAAAAACATGGTCGACATCACCTTTCCCGTGCTGTTTGCGATTGCTTTTGATTTTTTCGGGGGTGGTGACCCATAATGCTTCCACTGACGACTTTGACGTTTGCTTTCGGGCTGAAAATGAAATCACCAAGTTTCAGCCCCTGTAACGATTCTGTCGAGAAAACTCTCTCCTTCCTGTTCATAGCGAGTCAAACGTTGCAGGGACGTGGCCATTCGAACTCCAAGTTGTTCCGATGTCAAATGATGTGGGACTCATTGTGCACAGAATTTTCTATAGTGCAGATGGTTCCCAATAATGGAGTGAACAGTTCCACGACTAAGGCCACTTTTAGCAACCACGACATCAATTGTCACTCTTCTGTTTTCCTTTAAGACAGCGTCAATTTTGGCTTTGGAATCATCCGTGATGGCACGGTTTGCTTGTCCAGGTTGTTGATCATCTTGCAATGACGACCGTCCCTCCAAAAACCTCTTGCTCCGTGCCCAAATGCCCAAATACGAGTGAAGGTTAGGCAGTCATTTCCATAGACGTTCTGCATACGACGATGATTTTCAGAAACTGAAACTCCTTCACATGTCAAAAAACTACTTACTACTCTGTTCCCGTTTCGTTGACTCCATTTTGTTGTTTGGATGAAGCAATCACTCGCAGAGCTTCGAAGCACGAGCCATCGTTCTTTCTCACGTGATGCAACACTTGCGACCTATTGTTCAATTTGCACTTGGGGGTTTCGCAATTGTTGAAAACAAAAACTTACGATCTTACACGTCGTCTTTTTTTTCCCCACCCAAATTTTCGTTTCCATTTGTACGATCCTTATATAATACATGCGACACTCTGATAATAACATTAGCTTTCCGAGCACAAGACTGTATTACTGCACGGATGGTGATGAAACTGTGTGTACAGGCTATGCAAAATTTATTAGTGCATACGGTCGCCACCAGGAGAAAAAGTGGTGCTGCTAGATCATACACAGACGGCAGTAATGCACGACTGGAATGCTATTAGAGGGACTGTTCGATAGGCGCACCCTGTGTGTCGATGACGTGCTGGAAACATAGGACAGCGTGCTCGACAGTAGCACGAAGCGTCTCCTGCGAAATGGCTGCAACCTGACGAGTGATGTTGGCTTTCAGTTCAGGCAAGTTCCGTACACCTCCCACGTGATAAACACAATCCTTCAAGATTCCCCCACAGCCAGAAAGAAGTCGCTGGTGAACGGGCAGCACACTCGACTCCGCTGCTGTGTCTTCGAATTTCTGCATTGTCTTTTGTAAGCCTCTCACCAATATTGCTGTTGTTCTAGTATCAGAGCTTTGCCCGGGAATGCACGTTCTTTCTTTCCCAATGGCATGGTGACCCCTGCAGATTGGTTGTCCACAGACGCATTGCGCTTTTGCGTACAGCACCACTTTTCCCCCTGGTGGCAACCGTGTGCACTAATAAATTTTCCTCTATATCTCAAATTTTTTTTCTTTTTCTGTTCCTATGAAATTAGAGATCAGGGTTCGTACACTCAAGAGTTGCCGCTTTATTAGGTACACCCCACAAAATAAGCAAATCAAGTGACTACCTGATTTGCACGTCACATTATCACAAATCGCGGTATAAATGCCATAAAGCCACTTTCCTACTGTTAATTAAGCGTGAACTAGTGATCTGACTAACTTCAGCGTGGCATGGTGGTAGGTGCAAGAAGGGCTGGAATGAGCGTTTCGGAAAGGGCGACTCTCCTGAACGTTTCACGTACCACAAAGGTCTATCAGGATCGGGACAAGGAGCAAAAAACATGCGGCCATTGCGACTCCTGTGGACGGAAAGCCCTTGTGGATGAAAGAGGCCACAGGGGAATGTCAACAATCGCACAAATTACTGCTCATTACCACTTGGGTAGCCAGAAGACAATATCAGAACAGACAAATAATCGCACTTTTGCTCGAATGGGTACCAATGCTGTCAGAGAAGAAAGCGCGCCTCCTGTGGGCACAGCAACACAATGATTGGAGGACTGGAGAAAGGTTGCCTGGTCAGACGAATCGAGGTTCCTGCTGCATGATGCTTAGAATATGGCGAAAACAATATGAAGCCATGGAACCCTGACAACAGGTGCGGACTTTGCAAGGTGCTGAAGGCGGAGTAATTGTGCGAGGAATGTTTTCTTTGCATGAACTGGAGTCAATTCTCCAAACATAAGGTCAGCCTATTATTCGAAAAACCGGAAGGGAAGATTCTGCAACTTAGATTCGAACCAGGAAACACAAGTATCCCGACGCTCTTGATGGTTTGGATGGGAAGAATTCCCAATCTGTGAGACAGACCTATAAGACACTTGGAGACAGCCCTGCTGTACTGTGTCTGCGATAGTCCAATTGGTAGAGGAGTCGAGCGTGATACTCGTGGTTCCTGGTTCGAATCCAGGTCGCACAATTTTTTCTTCCACTTTTTCTGTAAGCACCAAGTAACAGAAAAAGTAAAAATTCAAAAGCATAGACAGTACACAACGCACTTTTCACAGAAATGCACAGCAAGACCTGGGGAGTCTTTTAAATAACGAAAAATTTCATTGCCAGTATAGCTACATTTTCCACCGACAGGTGGCGTTGTAGTAGTTCCGTAGCTACTGCCTATGGCCACCAAGATCTCCGCAATCTTGCTTTGTGACTTTTGATTAGGGGGCTACTTGAAGTCGCAGGTCAAGGAGGTTGGCTGACGTCGTTGTCCATCCGAGACCCTCTTCGATGCCGTGCAGTGTCTAGCCACATCTCTTGGTCATTCTCGTAAGTGACAGCAGTCGCACTGAACGTAACATTTGTAATCCTAGTGGCGTAGCAAACTGTGCTGTGCCAAAACGGAAGCGCCACCTGTCTGTGACAAATGTAACTATCCTGGTAATAAAATAGCTTTCACCTTGTGTGAAAAGCGACCTCTAAATATAGCAAACAATTATAGCGACAACCAATTGTAATCACGAGGCCTATTCAATAAGTTTCAGGCTGCAGACAATTGGGGTTCAGGATTTTAGCGAATTTTATGGAGGACAGGTGAAGATGTTGTTATATGTGCGTATGCTGCTAGAGAGTTAGATGCCGCACCTGGTGGTGTGACGAGAAGTTACGCAAGGGAACACGCAATCCAATGTCGCTGCAGAGGTTGATGTTAGTGTTGGAACTGTTCATACCATCATCTGGTACTGCAATGTGTATCCCATGATATGGAACCAGCCATTTATGAAGCGCTGTCATGGTGATCAGGATTTCTCGTCAAAAAGTGTCATGGGGTACGAGAGCTGGTGCCATCAACACAAACCTGATGGGCGGTTCGGAAATGGTTCAAGCAATAACCAAGATCTACGAGAACGCTATTTCGTGCCTTGTATCACAGTGGGATAATTGCTTGAACCACCATGGTCAAAATATTTGTTAAGTCCCCGTTGCGTTCGGCCTGGCACTTACTGAATACACCTCGTACTTAGCTAGTAAATGTCAAGATATACGACATCAATTTTAAAATTACATTCATTATAACGCGATTCCAGTATAAGTACTATTAAAAGTTACCTAGTCCATAATACGACCACTTCTCCCTTCTCGTCGACCGAATGGTTCTTTGCCGAAATGCCACACTGATCTTTATCGCTCGATTCCGCCGTGTCCATTCTAAACTGAGCAGCTATAGGGGAAAAATTCCAACAAGGAATTGTACCGGATTCGGTCGGATGCAATGCATCGGGGCTGTTGTTTGGATTTGCACTGGTCACCAAAGTTACTGGATTGGAGCTGTCTGCGACGCTAACTAAAGCGTTTGAATAGTTTGACAAATTTAAAAAGGTCACCTCCTTCATTGGCATCAATGTAGTCTGTGAAGAACAAAGAGAAGTTTGACTAGGTTCCTTGTTTTCCGCTGCTTGTTGAGGACTAGAAGAAGGGCGACTCAGCTGGATTGCTTTAGAAGAAAGTTCTCCTCCTCCTCCTTCCTTATCGGTTCTCAGAGATTCTTGCAGGTTGCAAGGATTAAGTACGACGTGTAACACACTAAAATCTTGCGGGATGTTTGCGTTCAGTTGGCTTGAACCGGGGGTAAGGATGGCATCTTCTGTCACTGCACCAGATGGTAGTGGAAGATTAGTAGCAGGATTTTGCGCAATATGTTCCAGAGCTTCGAGAAGTATTCCGCCATTCGAAGGGGCATTGTGTTTTCCCTGAGAAGAAATAATAAGAGACGACTTTCAATATGTCCTGTAAAAAATTTGAATACGCAAATAAAATAACTCGTTTTCTGCACTTGCGGAGTGAAACGCCCATCGAAATTCATCGCCGATCGAGTGAGATTTGCGACGAAGGTATTATGAATGATAAAAACGTGCGTTCATGGGTGACATTGCCCGAGAACCATGCGAGAATGAACGAAGCAGCTCGACCACGAACCAGCCGGACGGAAGCCGTGATTGCTCGTGTGGAACAAGTTGTTACGGAAGACTGCCGCTTAGGTGTGCGTGATATTGCCTCTAAACTTGGAGTTTCTGTGGGGTCTGTGGAGTCCAATTTGCATGACAAGCTGAAAATGCGAATGCTGACTGACGAACACAAGTCTGCATGGGTGGTAATTTCTCAGCAGATGTTGACACGTGATGCAGCAATGAATGGTGCTTTCTTTTCATCAGTTGTGATGTGGATGAGGTGTGGATCCCATTTTTTAACCCCGAAACAAAACGCCGAGAAAATTTCAAGTCACAGCCTCTGCTGAGAAAGTTATGGTGGCCATGTTTTGGGACAGCGAAGGCGTAATCCTCACACAAGGGTACAACTGTTAGAGCTAATTCGTACGAAAATGTTTAGAGAACAAATTTCCATCCAGCATTGCATGAGAAACCACCAAACAAGACTGGACAGGTGCTTTTTCATCGAGACATCGCCCCTGCTCATTGGGCACTCCTAACTCGTCAGTTTCTTCAAAGTAACAACTTTGAGGTGGTTTCCCATGCTTCATACTCACAAGACCTCGCTCCTAGCGATTTCTGGCTTTTTCCAATCACGAAGGATGCTCTCCGTGGCCGCTCGTTTCCCGACCGAGCTTTCGTTGCTTCAGCGATTTACCAGTGGGCAAAACATACTTTAGAAGAACAGATTAAAAGCACAACACTCTTTAACCACATCTAAAAAAGGCGTAAAACAAGAAATAAAACAAAAAGAATGAAAAAAAACAATCCAACCTGTAAACGTCTTTCGAAAGCTTTGCTTTCATCTTCAGCAGACAAGGAGAAGCTCAAGAAATTCTTGAGAGAACTGACTTGTTTATTGAATTAGCAAGGTATATATAGTGAACAATAACCAATAGAAACAAAAAACGCAAACATGAAAACGTGATCACCGTTTTGGTAACTGGGCCACCCATTGGATCAAACTAGATTCACCAATGGGGCCCCTGTCCGAATTTAACAGTAACTGCTTATCCGTTTTATTTATAGCTAAGCTTTCGTAAGAATCTAACAAGTATCCCGTATCCAGGGAATGCTTCGCGATGGCTGACTGGTTGCTTCTGCCAAATCGTGTGTGGTTCAAATGCTCCTTAAATCTTGTTTCTATGCTTCGGAACGTCTGCCCTTTGTACATCATAGGGCATTGGTTACATTGAGCCTGGAAGATGCCTGATTTTTGCAGTGGTGGGATCTGGTCCTTAGGATTGCCCAGCAGTTGCTTCGTTTGACCTGGATTGCTGAAAGCAAAAGAGACATTAAAGGGCTTAAGTATCGAGCTCACTCTGCTTATAAGAGCCTTGTTGTAGGGCAAGGAAATGACTTTCCGGTTATTTATGTTCCTTTTAAAAGTAGTGATTCCTGCTAAGAACTTCTTAAACCTTATTCTTCTAACTAAATCCAAAATAAGCTTGGATCTATACCCGTGTTTTGAATAATGGCTATTTCTTTTTTAAATTTATAAGAAGAATCAGATTCCCAAAAATATTAGAAGGGAATGTAAAAATTTAGTTAATTTATGCGTTAATAACAACATCTTTAGTTACAAAAACAAAGTTTATAAAATGGTTGGGGGCACTCCGATGGGATCTTGTTTAAGCCCTATTTTGGCCAAAATTTTCCTTAAAAATTTTGAGGGCATTTTAAAATCTGATTTCTACTTTCCAGACACTTGGTACAGGTATGTAGATGACGTATTCACGATTTTTGATACCACCAAATGTGACATTGGCTCATTTGTCCAACACATCAACGGTTTCTTTCCGTCAGTACAATTCACGGTCGAGACTGAAAATAATCAGTGCCTTCCGTTCTTAGACATTAAGATTTCTAGGTTTAAAGAGTCGCTGTCATTTGATGTGTATAGAAAACCTACAAACAGTTTAAACTACATACCTAATGATTCCAGTCATCCCTGGAACCAAAAACTTTCAGCTTTCATCTATAGGATAGATAGAGCATTGAATATTCCATTAGCCCGTCCAAATTTAAAAAAGAAATAGCCATTATTCAAAACACGGGTATAGATCCAAGCTTATTTTGGATTTAGTTAGGAGAAGAAGGTTTAAAAAGTTCTTAGCAGGAATCACTCCTTTTAAAAGGAACATAAATAACCGGAAAATCATTTCCTTGCCCTACAACAAGGCTCTTATAAGCGGAATGAGCTCGATACTTAAGCCCTTTAATGTCTCTCTCGCTTTCAGCAATCCAGGTCAGACGAAGCAACTGCTGGGCAATCCTAAGGACCAGATCCCACCACTGCAAAAATCAGGCATCTACCAGGCTCAATGTAACCAATGCCCTATGATGTACAAAGGGCAGACGTTCCGAAGCATAGAAACAAGATTTAAGGAGCAATTGAACCACACAAGATTTGGCAGAAGCAACCAGTCAGCCGTCGCGAAGCATTCCCTGGATACGGGCCACGAATTCCATAGTGTGAAATTAATAAAATCGGTCAATAAAAAATACTTGTTAGATTCTTACGAAAGCTTAGCTAGAAATAAAACGGATAAGCAGTTACTGTTAAATTCAGACAGGGGCCCCATTAGTGAATCTAGTTTGATCTAATGGGTGGCCCAGTTACCAAAACAGTGATCACGTTTTCATGTTTGCGTTTTTTGTTTCTATTGGTTATTGTTCACTATATATACCTTGCTAATTCAATAAACAAGTCAGTTCTCTCAAGAATTTCTTGAGCTTCTCCTTGTCTGCTGAAGATGAAAGCAAAGCTTTCGAAAGACGTTTACAGGTTGGATTGTTTTTTTCATTCTTTTTGTTTTATTTCTTGTTTTACGCTTTTTTTTTAGTTGTGGTTAAAGAGTGTTGTGCTTTTAATCTGTTCATTAGTACGATCCACATAAATACTTATTTTGTTTTTATACTTTAGAAGAGTTCTCAGCAGCCATGGAATCATGGTGCCGCCGTTGTAAAAAATGTCTTTGACTTCACGGTGATTACGTTGAGAACTAACAGTAGTTACAACTTTCTGGGTTAAGTATTTTGTCCGAAAAAAATTTGGAGACCTTAGAACTTGAATGCACTTCGTATAAGGCTGGTTGGTTTGGTTTGGTTTGGTTTGGTTTGGTTGGTATTAACGCCCTTTTCAACTGCCATGGTCATTTCAGGACGGCGTTATAGGGGCTGCAAATTTTGCCTCGCAAGGGTTCTTTAACGTGCAGCCAGCAAACGACTACACGGGACCAACGGCTTTACTTTTCTTCCAAAGGAAGTGCATGATCTCAGGATTTTCCCCCTGAAAAATCCTCGTCGTCCTCGGGCATCAGAGGCGATCACGCAACCCCTGAGCCACCGAGGCCGATCGTATAAGGATGGAAAACGTCAAATAGAAATTGCACGGCTGCTCAGTGTACCAAAACAAACGGTACCCAAAGCCATTGTGCAATTCAACAGCTTGACCAGAGAAGTGGACAGAGTAGAAGAAAACGCACTGTGAACACTTACAGAAACTGGGAGCTCACCAAAAAATGACTCAACCGAAATTCAAAGATTTCTATGAGAAAAATCGCCCTTGAGATCAGAATCAATCGTCAATCCGTTTGCCAAATAGCCAAAATGGAGCTCCACCCTAAACCTTACAAACTTGTGTCACTTCTCGACGTAATCTTCCTGCAGCTGTACACATTTTTCACAACAGTGACGCCATGATTCTATGGCCGCTGCGAACGCTTCTTTAGGAGTCTGTTTTGACCACTGGAAAATCGCCGATGCAATAGCGGTGCGGCTAGTGAATGTGTAACCACGGAGAGTATCTTTCATCATTGGAAACAACCAACAGCCACTAGGAGCCAGGTCAGGTGAGTAGGGAGCACGAGGAATCACTTCAAAGTTGTTGTCACGAAGAAACTGCAGCGTCAGGTCTTCATGCAAGATTGTGTGCGCAGATCCCACGGAAACGTCAACTTTGGAGCCGAAGTGTTCCACACTCATTCGACGATCCTCCAAAACAACTTTCTCCACTTGCTCGATCGTGTTGAAATTGTCACACGACGTTCTGCCTTCTTTGAACTGTTGCACCCACGAACGCACATTAGACACATCCATGACGCAATCATCACACGTTTCATTCAACTGACGATGAATTTCAATCAGTGTTACACCATGCAAATGGAGGAAACGAATGATTAGGCGTGGATTCCACATGCGTAAAAAGAACGGCAGAAACCACAAGGCAAAAAATATTCCGACATCAATTCCTGCTCTCTTCTTTCTGCCTGACAGAGAATTCTCTTATCTTTGTAGGCTACGACCCAGACCAACTCTAAAACATCACGAGTTTTCTGTCGGGCAGCAAGAAGAAAGCAGGAACTGACGTCAGAACGTTTTCTGTCTTATGGTTTCTGCCGCTGTTTTTACGCATGTGGAATCCACGCCTTACACGTTCGTTGTTCTTCTAATGAAAACGTCGCAATTTCAGGTATCAAAAACAGTCCTAACTATTGCCACTGCCGCTAAAGTTCAGTCGTTTCTACAACCCTAGCATCAATGAACTTCGGACACCTACAGAATTTTGGATAAGTACAACGAAACTAATTGTAAACAAATGAAAATTACTTTATTGAGTGCACAGAGCTTTAGTACAACTGTCATATAGCATTTGTACATAAAAATTAAATAAGCGACTTTTTGTAATGTTCCGTTTTCAACATGTTGCAATGAACTTCGTACACCGTGCCGTTTATTGCACATCACCTTTCCGACGAATGACGCTCCGAAGTCGTTGAGGCATGCTGGACACTAACTTCTGCGTTGTTTCTACTGGAATTTTGTCCCACTCTTCGGAAATACACGCCCGCAACTGCTGCAGTGTTCGAGGCTTCCGCTGTCTGACTTTTCGCTTTAAAATGCCCCATACATTTTCAATGGGTAGCAGATCTGGGCTGCAGGCAGGCCAGTCAAGCACCCTGAAACGCTGCTGTTGTAGCCAAGCCTTGGTGTTCCGAGCAGCATGAGGCTTCGCGTTGTCCTGCTGAAAGATGCTTGGTCTTCTATTGAACAACTTTTGGCGGGATGGACGCAGATGCTGTTGAAGAATGTTTATATACACTATATGATCACAAATATCCGGACACATGCACGTTTGCGCTCTAGCCACGATTTCATGGAAATCAATAGGGCGTTGCACATCTCTCTGCCCGAATCACAGCTTCCTCCCTTCGGGGAAGACTTTCCACCAAATGTTCCTCCATTCCTCCCGAAAAGTGAGAATCAGTTCAGGTACAGAAGTTGGCCCGCAAGCGTCTTTCCAATTCATCCCACAGACTCTCTATAGGATTGAGGTCGGGACTTTGTGCCGGCCAACCCATTTCTTCGACCCCTGAGTCCGCAAACCACTGCCGTACACGCCTCGCTTTGTGGCACGGAGCATTGTCGTGTCGGTAGAGAAATGGCCCGTTTCCGAAAAATTGCCACGACGTTGGAAGTGCACAGTTGTCCAAAACATTCAGATAACGGTCGGAGTTCACGATTCCTTGCACAGGAACGAGCTGGCCCAGTCCGTACCATGAAAATGAGCCCCACACCATGACTCCTTCTCCTCCGAACTTGACTGTGGGCTCTGTGCCTCCAGGTATGCGCCAAACCCAAACTCGTCCATCGGATTGCCAGAGTGTGTGGCGAGATTCGTCTGTCCACATTACATGTTTCCATTGGTCCATTGTCCAGTTTCTGTGGGCTTTGCACCACTCCGGACGTCGCTTGGCGTCGACCCTGCTGATGTGGGGCTTGTGGGCAGCAGCACGGCCATGGAATTCCATGTTGTGCAGTTCCCGACGAATTGTCATGGCACTGGCATCATTTGCAGAGGTGTTTCGAAACTCTGTGGCAATTTTTTCTGCTGAGGACTTCCGGTTGCTGCGGGTGACACGACGAAGCACTCGACGGTCTCTGTCCGTTAGTTTCTTGGGTCTACCGGTTCGTTGTTGAACTGTTGTTGATCCCCGGGTCTTCCATTTCATAATGACATCACCTACTGTTGACTTGGGTATCTGAAGAAGGTTGGAAATGTCACGCACGGACTTGCCGCATAGGTGACATCCAACGATGGTTCCATGTTGGAACTCACTGAGCTCTGCCGAACGACCCATTCTTGCAAATGTCCAAGCAGAGTTGTGTCTGAAGGTGTGGGAAGCTATTTAAATGATGTGCAAGTCATTATCATGTGATGTTGGGCCAATCGATGATCTGTGAGGGGTGTCCGGATATTTTTGATCATATAATGTAGGCAGCAGAGTTAATAGTGCCCTCGCAAAAGTGAAACGATCCTGTCCCGGCTGCACTCGTGCAGCCCCACACCATCAGCGATGCAGGCTTCTGAACTTTCCTCTGGTAACAGTCGGGATGATTACTTTCGTCTTGGTCCTTAGCACCTTGTAACCGTTCTTGCCATACATCACTGCAAAGGTGGACTCGTCGGACCACAGAACACTATTCCACTGAGCAAGGATCCACTTTAGATGAGTTCTGGCCCATGCTACCCGGCGACGCTTAGCTACAGTGCTCATAAATGGCTTCCTCTTTGTAGCGTATAAGTAATAGTTGCATCTTCTGATGGAACGGCGGACTGTGCTTTCGGATATGGGTAGATGAAAATATTCTCGAGCCCAAACAGTCATTTCACTTATGGGAGCATGCCTGTTTTTCACAATGTAACGTCGAAATACTCGTAGGTCCCTAACATTCAATAATCGCTGCTTGCCTGGTGCAGTCCCTGGTTCTGTTTTCCCGATTCCTCTGAAACGCTTGATGATCCCATTAAGAGTAGAGAGAGAGAGTGGAACTGATAATTCACGGGCAATAGCTCGCTGGGATTTGTTATTCTGGAACTGCTGTATAATTTTTTGCCGTATCCACGTTTCTACTGGCTTACCACGTCCCACGGTTCAAAACAACACGAATACTGTGCTCTGTCGCGTGGACGGTGCTTTTAAAGCCCGATGCAAAGCATTCTGGGCGTTTCTACAGCCTTCAGGAAAGTTCTATATGCTGGCGACCCCTTGTGTACGAAGTTCTTTGAAACCTGTCGATGTTGATATTGTTCCGTGTACACTGAGTAAATCTATTTTCATTAGCCTGCAATCCTCTGTATGCACTTTTCACTGTGTTTTTAGCCAAATTACTTGGTGTCCGAAGTTTATTGACGCTAGGGATGTACATTGCATTCACAAGGAGTGCGTGTTATATTCAGGTAAATCAAAATGATTTGTTCTAACGCGGGGCGCCGCCCCTGGATAATGGCTGCAGTTGAAAACAATTGCTTAGATTTTTCAATATAAGAAGTCTGAAACTACGAGGGAGGAGTGAAAAGTAACGCACAGCAATTTTTTGCGGCAACATTGCACAAGAGAGCTGCTGGTTTGTCGACACATGCACCAAATCTCTCGACACATTTCTCCCATCGTGGCATCAGATTCAACACGCCTCGTATATATAACTCAGTTTTCTGCTTGTTTAGGGCGACATCTGATCAAGCTATTGAATCGTAGCAAAAGATTCGAGCTATCAACTTGCCAACTTTAAACATCCATAAAAAAAATCGTTGTGCGTCGCACTTCAATCCTCTCTTGCGTTCCGCCAAGTTTAAAAAAAAAACAACATTACTTTCTCCGTTGCATTTCCTGAATCTTTCTCTTCTTCAGACTCCTTTCCCCCAGTGGGACTTAAACTAGAAACGGAAGACGATTCAAAACACGGCGAAGGTGGGTTGTCGCCTACGACGTCCGACTCCTGAGTCACCAAAGGAGAGAGCACGTTAGGACAAGTCTTTGACGATAAAGACCCTTCGCGCTGTTCTTGCTGCGACAAAGCATATTTTTTATCCTCTGGATTTATATACTCGATATGCACGGGCTTTAAAGTTTTCCCAGACTGAATATAAACTCGTCCATCAATAAACTAAGAGACAAACGAAAAAATGCTTATTACACAATATCCACATCACAGAAAACAATTTTGACATGAAAAAAGAAATATCGGGGCACCATGCTCCAGGAATGGGAAGGAACTGATGTCTCCCCCCCCCTCCCCCCCGAACCCCTGCCTGATGTTACGTTTGCACTACGCCTTAATCATGCGAACATAACCAACGTCAACTCTTGATCATAATCAGGCATGGGGCAGACTACTGACATTATCATGCACATCGTACCAATAAACGAATGTGCCCAAAAGTACGCTTTCTCGTCAGCAGCATGCCAGGGAAAATCCGCATGTTGTAAGCGGTTAATTTTATCATTTGCAGTGTCATGCTATTTATTGTCAAGTAAGGGTTATACAGGGTTGAGTGAGTCACTGAATTACGACCACCATGCAGGTTTATGTAAATTCATGGCGGGGAGGGGAGGCGGATAAATCTAGCTGTTGGAAGACATTGTGGCGTGTTGTGTATTAGCCACAAATTTTCGTATCAGTTATTTTTTGGGAACTCTTGCTAATAGTCTTTGTTAACGGAAATCGCTGATATAAATATTTTTAGATAATGACTTGTATTGTGAGCATGTACAGGGTGGTCCATAAGTCATCAGACCCGGCAAGGTAGATCAACAACTGTCACATCAGAGGACTCCAAGCACAGCCATTTTAGCTGCTGTTTATGCTAATCCTCATTGTAGTACTCGATCAGTTGCTGAAGAAGCTGGCTGCAGTCATCAATCAGTATTAAGATTACTGCCACCATGGATTGAAGCCAACAGACTACGATTTTCGTCTCGAGTTCTGCAATTGGCTGCTAAATCGCATCGACGATGACCCAAGCTTTCTCAATTGGGTTTTGTGGTCAGACGAAGCCAGCTTCTCTCGAGATGGCAGTGGCAGCTACTGCAACAGAAAACCCTAGATGGTTACGAGAAGCTGTGCACCAGGTGAATTGGAGAGTGAATGTCTGGTGTGGAATCATCAATGGTGGATTGGTTGTACAAAGGGACGTTGACAGCTGCACGATACAGAGACACGATAATAAATGTTGTAGTGGCAGAATTTGCAGATGAGCTTCCTTTAGCATCGCTTCGAAGGGTATGGTATCAACATGATGGGGCTCCAGCCCATTCAGCGGCAGCTACTTGTGATCATCTCGATGCAATGTTTCCAGGTCAGTGGATAGGCCGGGGTGGCCGAATTCATGAAATCTTTAAGGAACTCCCAAAGATAAAAATCACATGGGTTTAGGTCGGGACTCGTAGGGGGCCAAAGAAAGCCACCCCCGAATCGATCTGGAAACCTGTTTGAAACGACACGATTTCCGAATTTCTGATTGCGAAAGTCTAGCACTTCATTAGTTGGCCTAGTCCTATCCTGTCGAAACCATTGATGTCGAAGCGGTATACGCCTCCTTCGCAGCTCGAGGATGAAGAAGGTTTCCAACATGTTAAGGTAAGCCTGTGACGTTACGGTGCCCTCAAAAAAGAACGGGCCGATGATGCCTCTTTTGTAAATCGCGCACCAAGCCATAACCTTTCGTGAATGAAGAGGTGACTTATGGATCTCACGAGGGTGCTGGGGACCCCAAAAACGAACGTTGTGTTTATTAACGTCACCTGACAAACGGAAGAAGGCCTCATCTGACACCCACAGATCGTCCACAACGTCCTGATTCGCTTCCATTTCTGCTCCAAACTCCATCGCAAATTGTTGTCGCTTCTGTCTTCCAGTTTCTGTTGCTCCCGATAAACATGGATCTTATACGGGAACAGGTGTAAATCCTTTCGTCATGGTATACGACAGCCCTTCTTCAATGGATAGGCGGCGAACAGATTTTTTGGTAGGGGAATCGACCAACCTTGTGCGAACATTTTCGACAACTTCGGCTGTTCGAGCACGAGCTTCGCTCCCGCCTTTTTTCTTGCCTTTAACACATCCAGTGGCACGAAACTGCTTAGCTGCAAAAGAAGGCTATTTGGGTTATTAGGTCGGTGGTCATAATTCAGTGACTCGACCCTGTGCAATAAGCATGTCAGTATAGGAAATACTCAATAATTAACGTCCGTTTGCTATTTTGTATGAATTTCTGCTAATGCAAGGGGTCTTGGAATGTAGAGCCGCATAGGATAGGGCCCTATTTGTACAATCGATGTACAAACTCAATTACTTCTAGTTTCTCTGCAATAACATACTGGTACCTTAATTCCGCAATGAAAGCAATGCCGCACTCTATTCTGCATTTTGAGATCTTGACTGTTCGAGTGACAAGAACACTTGCAATTCTTCCCTCCATATTCATCCTCCTCTTCAGGCAACGTCACCACTTCAAAGCCATCGTCGTCTATTTCGGCATCGCTGTCGGGTAACGTAACTTCTTCAAAATCGGTCATCAGACTTCGATTAAAAAGGAAACGCAGCATTTTTAAAATACAGACTTGATCAATTAAAAGTTACATGCCAACCTGCACTATGTGATCAAACGTTTAGGGACCCCACCACTTGACAGTGCACAGTTTACGAGATGTTTCGATAAGCAACGCCGTTCATTGTTCCTTTAACAGAAGTAAGCTGGCCCAATCCAAACCGCAAACTGCACAGTGGGCACCGCACACTCAGGTACGTAAGAAACGGCCTTCAGGCATCTACAAAACCCAACTTCATCCGTCCGATTGCAGAGTGTGTAACGCGATTCATCAGTCCATAGGACACGTTTCCACCGTTCCACGCTCCAGTTCCTGCAGGTTTTACACCACTCCAAAACGTCACCTGGAACTGTTGTCAGTGATCAAGGGCTTATGAGCAGCAGAATGACTATGGAAATCTAAGAAACGGAGTTCCGACGAATGGTGACTGTGCTAACACGCAAGCACTCGGCGATCCCCGTCTGTCGCTTTCGTGGGTCTGCCAGTTCATGGTTGCCTATTGTTGCTCCTTGGTTTACAGTTGCCCAAGGAATTTGTAAAATGGCGGAAATCTCACGGACCGACTTGTTGCGCAAGTGGCATCCTATCAGAGGTCCACATTGGAAGCCGCTGACCCTAAACTTTTGATCTCATAGCGTACACACTTGCATCCAATATTTCTGTTTAGTCTAACGCTACCTTTCGGGAGGATGTTCGTCAGGAAACAAGTGCAAAAATTCTTCCATGAGATGAGACTGATTTCGAAAGAGAGGTTGAATTAAATTTTTGATGTGATCCATTCCGAGATGGGCCTCACGTTCGCACTGCATTAAAACTTTCAAAATTTTCTGAATGTGCTGAGGGTGTTTTCGAAAATGGATCTGAAAACAACGACAACAACAAACACACACTTTTATTCAAATTTCTTCTACGTTCAGTTTACGCAAACAAAAAGCTAACCACAACAACAACAACAACAACAACAAAAAAAGAAAAACTTGCTTCAATTTTACGCAGAAACAGCCTCATATCCATGAACTGCAGATACTGAGTTAGCTTTCCACATTCCATCGCTTGTTCTGGGAGAAGGAACATGGCAAATTCGTCGCAGATTTGTGGATACGGTTTTAACAGTTTGCATACATTCCTATGCAACTGCAATACAAAATAAATACAATTAGTAAAAACAAACCAAATTTACTCTACGAGGTGTGCGCAAGAAGATCGGACCTTAGACCGAAAAAACTAAGGCTGACGGACCAAACGAATGCCACGTTTGGCCAAGCACTTCTGAATCACATGCGATGAATAGGCAGTGCGTTGTTGTGATAGAGCAAACAAGTTCCTGTTGCCCAAAGGTCGAGTCCTTTCCGTCGTACAGCATCACGAAGACGACAAACAACTGTCAGATGGTTTGGGCTTTCGAGAAAATCGAAAAACCAACAGGCGTGTACTACACTCGCTCACTCATTCTCGCTATGCTAGGCAGCAACTCACGAGTTCTGCGCACGCATATGGATAAAGGTCACATACAGGTATTGGACATTGAAACTGAAACACCTGGTAGAAATCCAAAATCTTTATTTAATAAGGTGTTGGGGCACCGTGGGCAGCCAGCACAGCAGCAACACGTCTTGGGAAGGATCGGTAGAGGTCCTGCACAGTTTGCACCCCAAACCATTACTGATCCACCTCCGTGTTTGACTGTGGCTGCCAAGCAGTCTGGGTTGTAGGCATCAGAGGGGCTCCTCCAGACGAATACCCTCCCTGTTGTTTGGAAGACAGTGTAGCTGGACTCATCTGAGAATATGACGCGTTTGAGGTCATCCAACGTCCAGGTTTTATGCGTCCGGCACCACTGAACCCGCTTGGAGGCATTTGTACTACTGATGAAAGGCTTCGGTATAGCAACCCTGCCATGGATGTTGGATTTATGCAGGTAACGACGGATTGTCTTCGTGCACACAGGTTCCTGGAGGTGTGTATTCGTTTCTGCGGTGATTTCTGCTGCGGTGGTTTTCCGCTTTCGTGCAACAATCCTGGTCAATGTCCTGACGTCTCTTTCCGACAACTTCCGTTTTCCCTTGCAGTTGCTCCTCCTGGACGTGGTTCGTCCCTCCTGTTCATATGCACACATCACCCTGGATACTGTAGCACGTGAGACATCACAAAGTGTGGCAGTTTTGGACACAGATGCACCTGCTAGACGCGCCCCAACAATCTGCCCTCTTTTGAAGTCGGATATGTCTCCCATTATAGCGCTGTGCACAGACAATTTGAAGCTTACTATCGAACTTTTCTACTGGAGTGACTACCAAGACCTCTGACACGTGATTCATTGATATGCATACGATTAATTACCTAGCAGAAGGTTCTATTCAGCCCTGGGGGTAACCAGTGCTGTTTGCGAAGGTGTTTCAGTTTCAATGTCCAATACCTGTACGTCTTGTTGCCAGAGGAGAAAAACCGCAGTTCATTCGTTTAGCCAGGGAAAATAAAGGTCTGATACTTTTTGTACACGCCTCGTACACACAAGTGGGAAGGATGCAGTTCCCACTTAAATCACAACTGTGGTTAGCGAGGATTTAAAAACAGAGACAATAAATAAATTGAAATAGAGTGGGTGATCGGTTAATGAACAAATTGGATAACGAACACCCCACAAATGGCCAATGAAAATGCTAAGCAGTAGGTATGCATTATTGTTATTACATACAAATAAATATTTCATAATCGGTTAACGCAAAATTCAGTTAGCGAACACTGTCTTGGAACGGATTAAGTTCGTTAACTGATCACTCGCTGAAGTGGAATGGTACATTCACACAGGCCTCCCACTTGGTCATGAAAAGGGATGAAGAAGAGGGGAAAAAAAAATCTTTATATTTTTTGTGGGGGAGGGGGTGTCCTTGAAACCTTAATTCCAAAGTGGCTCATCACAGCCAAGCAATTTATTTACAAACTATAATCATCTCTAATTAAAGACGAAAGAAACAACTCTGATACCACAACAATACAACCTAATCCTAGAAGCGCTTTTCGAGGGCGAAGCTCTCATCATTCAGCAGGTGGAAAAGAAGGGAGTAACACACCAGACGAAACTAAGTGTCAAAAAGAACAAGACCGATGTTTATAGTCTGACTGCACCAATGACAGAAAAAAGTGATAAGTCCCACCAAGGGGGGATAATTCAGTTAATTAGTTGAGATTCTCCATTGGGTCACTTGGCGGAGTTGAGTAAATTTTTGCTGTTGGCTGATGACATTTCGAAGGCATCTACAAGGCAATTAATTTTTATTGCTTTAACAAGTACAAGATCGCCAAACGATATTCTATGTCCCGTATCCAACGAGTGTTTCGTCACGGCGGACAAGTTTCTTCTTCCATACTTCGAGTGGGCCAAATGTTCCTTAAATCGAATGGTAGGATTGCAGGCCATCTGTCCAAAATAAAACTTGGGGCAGGTTTTATCCCGTCAGATTCCAGCCACCCGTGGAACCACAAGCTCGCCACGTTTATCTCTATGATAGACAGAGCGATCAACCTTCCATTGGATAAGAAGACCCTGAATAAAGAAATCTCCATGATTAGAAGGATCGCCACCAGGAATGGATACAACCAAAGGACCATCACAAGGATTTTAAAAAAGAGGATGTTCCAAAAATTTTTATCAGAGACAACAAGACTTTAAAGAAAATCAAAGGGAAGTACACCACGATATCAATTAGGGCATGTCTAAAAAGTCTGACCGGTCGCCAACAGGTCACGTGGTACAATCAGCGATCGGTCGGCGGCCGTTTGCTTCCGTTTGTTCGTTCATGGACAGCGCGGTCGTGAGCATTCTGCTTCAAAATGGCGTGGCAGCAAGTTTCCTCATCATTTAAGTTACTACGAATTAAAATTGTGTACATACATAAATTTTCTTCACCCGTCTTTTCTTTTTCGTATTCATTTCTTGTTTCTTGATGCTGTCCAATGATGTATTTCTCTATCTCCTTTCTCCAAAATATATTTATTACGTATTGGGCATTCGAACACTTGAATTTTCTACTTTTGTCCGCCATTTTGATTCTACTCATCGAGGCAGCCGACCAGCGTTGACTCCGGTCGCGTTATGAAAACGCTCATCGCGACCGATCGTTACTTTATGGACAAGCTGTTCGCGACGGGCTTCGACTGGTCGCGACCAGTCGGACTTTTTAGACACACCCTTAGTTAAGGGCCTTAGCTCCATTTTTAGTACTCACAACATGGCTTTATCCTTCAGCAACCCTGGGCAACCCAAAGGATAAGGTCCCCTCACTCCTGCAGACGGGAATCTACAAGGTTAAGTGTCCTCAGTGCCCCAAGTTTTATTTTGGACAGACGGCCTGCAATCCTACCATTCAATATAAGGAACGTTTGGCCCACTTGACATATGGAAGAAGAAACTTGTCCGCCGTGGCGGCGAAACACTCGTTGGATACGGGACATGGAATATCGTTTGACGATCTTGTACTTGTTAAAGCCTTCTAGATGCCTTTGAAAGTTTAGAAATCTCATCAGCCAACAGCAAAAATTTACTCAACTCCGACAAGTGACCCAATGGAGAATCTCAACTAATTAACTATTGGTCCAAACGGACCAATCACTAATTACCCCCCCCCCCCCCCCTGTGGGGCTTATCACTTCATTCTGTCTTTGGTGCAGTCAGACTATAAATATCAGTCTTGTTCTTTTTCACACTCGGTATCATGTGGTGTGTTACTCCCTTCTATTCTACTTGCTAAATGATGACAGCTTCGCCCTCGAAAAGCACTTCTAGGATTAGGTTGTGGTTAAAGAGTTGTTTCTTTTGTCTTTAATTATCATATCCCCATTTGTATATTTATTTCTGGTTTCCCCAGGAGTTTATACTTTTATCATTTCACTCAATGGAAAACAAATCCTACATGTAAAATTTATTGACTTTTTTCCGATGTTATAAATGTTACAGCCATCTTTAAAGGGCAATTCGCATTCAGCGACTTCATGGCGTGAAGAATTTTTCCAAATCCAAGTGTTTTCTAGGCATCACAAAGCTGCGGAGCCATTTCACATTCTGCAGGAACGAAACGGGGCGCTAGACGAACTTCCTTCCTTCCTTTCAGCCTGCGTCCCCCTCCCCCACACAGAGTAGACATAGTGCTTATGGCAACTCACGCGCATCGCCTCTTGGCAGCCATCTTGTGGCGGGAGAATGTTGCGTTTTACGCTGTAGAAGTCCTGGGTTGCGAACAAGGAGCTGAGCTTTAACCTACGCTCATAATGGCATGTTTGATAGTGACAGCTTCCTTGTCCGCGGTACCTTAATGGTTAGCACTGCTGAACTTCAAAACCTACACCATTTTCGCCTCTAACCCACTTTCCGCTGTGAATTTGCTCAATGTGAAACAGTTCCGGCAACCGAAATCGCGTTGAAGTCGACGCAAAGTCGCTGAATGTGAACTGCACTTTTGATGGCTAAACCAAATTTCATAAAAAACATGTCCAGACACAGTGGAGGCCCCCTCAATGTGTGTAGTACCGTAAATCTTCTACTATAATGCGACCCCTTGTATAATGCGACTCCACTTTTTTGGCCCAAAAAATTCGGCAAAAATCCTATCCTCTTGTATAACGCGACCCCCATTTTTGACTCCTCGCGAGAAATAAAATGTGCAAACTTATACAGAAAAAAAATCTTTATTTTTAAATAGTCTGATTTTTATCCTCTTGTATAATACGACCCAGCAAATTTAGATGCTTTTTTAGGCCAAAAAAATTCGCATTATAGTAGAGGATTTACGGTAATTTTTAAAAAGAAAGGGGAGAGGGAGAGGGGACATTCGCCCTCGCTCGCAGTCCCTGGGGGCCATTTACCCTCGCTATGCCACTGCATTTTGCAAACATATACGGTCGAACCTCAATATCTCAAAATATTTTTATAGGGCCTGTCCCAAAATACCGACCTCAGTTAACCGCCACTCATCGAATCACATAATACGATCAATTTCGGTCACTATCGTATGAAAGGATTTTATGACGAAGCGGTCGTGTGCAATCTGTTTCATTTGAACTCACCCACGACAACTCAATTAAAATAAATTAACACAGGCTGTGCTAGCGGAATTGAAAGAAGATATCGACTCGGTTACGATTCTTCCACCGAGTCTAAAATTAGTCAATCATCCGATTCCTTTTCGGAAACCACTACTGCTACAGATTCGTCAATTGAATCGCCCCTACTCTCCACATACTCTTGGCGCTGTCTCGAACACGATCACGCCAATATGACATTCGTCGCCACATATGTGCTCGTTGTTATTTTTTAATGTGAATCAATATTCTCCGTGAAGTTCTGAAGTGATGAAGCGATAAACGTGTGAAGCCTGTCGACACTTATGATAGGAGAAAGCAAGCATTTTTCTTGATAAAGAATATACAGAGGTCACCTTCTGTTCAACCATTCTCTTGGGGTTCTGTTTGCCCTCAGCTGCGATAATTTGTGCATTGCAATGGCTTTCGCAGTGTCCGCATTTATAAAGCGTGAGTACACTAAGTTAGCAAAACTCATGGGATAGCAAGCACATTGATTGATGGGCATGGCTCACGAATTCACAGGGGTAACGGATTCTGGGAACGGACCATTAGACGTTGTGGGAAGAGCTTGGATAAGTGATTAATCAGAAATGGCACGTCGTCGCGAGTTGACGTCTTTTGAACGGGGTATGATAGTAGGTGCCCGACGCATGGGATGTTCCATTTCGGCAGTGGTGCAGGAATTTGGCTTTCCCCGCTCAACTGTCTCCAGGGTATATCGGGAATGGCTGGATGAAGGCATCACAGTCCACAACAGGCACCATACCGGGCGTCCAGCTGCCCTGAATGATAGTGATCGGCGACACCTGGGACAAATGATTCAGAGAGACAGGAGCGCAACAGTGCAGCAAATCACAGACCAGTTCAATACTGGCCGCACTAGAAACGTCTCTCAGTGGACAATCCGTCGGAATCTGCATGCCCTCGGGTTTGGCAGCCGTCACCCTACACAGGTGCAAATGCTTACCCAGCGTCATCGGACACTCCGGCGTGCATTTGCCACCAACCATCTTGGCTGGACTCTACAACAGTGGCGTACCGTCATATGGTCAGATGAGTCACGATATCAACTGTACCACGCTGATGGGAGGCACCGTGTGTGGCGCAGACCTCACAAAACGATGGATCCCGCATGCCAACAGGTGGTGGTGCAGGGTGGTGGGGCGTCGGTGATGGTCTGGGGTGCATTTTCCTGGTTTGAAATGGACCCTCTGGTTATCCTGGACCAAACGTTGAATGGTCCACGGTATCGTCAACTCATCGGAGACCATCTGCACCCATTTTTGACATTTCAACACCCTGACGACATAGCAGTCTTTCAAGATGACAATGCTCCACCACATCGCTCCGATGTCGTCCGCAAATGGTTCGAGGAGCATGCAGGAGAGGTCCAACGACTGAGCTGGCCAGCCCGGAGCCCTGACATGAATCCCATCGAGCATATCTGGGATGCTGTTGAAGTCAGGCTCCAAGTTTATTTCTTATGGTGAATCGGAGCAACATGATGAAACGACACAACTAACGCACGTGCATTCGTTTTAATTACCTGAACGACTGATTTATCCGACTGCCCAAAATCATGAAGAAGTTTCAGGAATTCCATGAAGATCTCTTCGTTATCCTTTGTAGCTTCCTTAACTTTCGCTAAATAGGCGTTGGCGATGGCCGACTCTTTCTCTTCTCTCTGTTTATATAAAAAATTATTAGGGGAGGGGCAATTAAATGAAACAAACAAAAATTAAGCAACTCTAACGTTACATGATACACACTGTCATATCAATGAATTATGACCAGCACCCCTTCAAGGCACGCACATGGTTCGCCCACACAACGATTCCACATTGCAAAATTTGCATAACAGGCTGAGAAAGCTTTAAAGCTGGTGCATCAAACGGCAGGTGCACGAGCCTCAAGATGGGTAAACGTCCGGATTTAATGGACATCCAAAAAGGGATGATAATAGGCTATCGCAGCAAGGGTGGCACCATCTCCGAAACGGTCCGCTATAGTGAAGGTCTACAAAGAGCGGACAGCAAGGACAGAAATCGCGTCCCAACGCCATCACTGTAAAGGGTCACGAGCCATCGATCGACAGGGTGAGCGGCATCTACGACGACTCATAAAAGGCGATAAGAGAGCCACAGTCCATCGACTGACCACCAGATTCAACAGTAGTGCCAACAGACGTGTATCCGACATTACCGTTGAAAGCACCCTGCTACGGACGGGCCTGAACAGTCGACGCATGGTTGCTGCACCCATGTCGACCAGGAGTCATTGTCGACAACGTCTAGACTTTGCACGCGAGCACCGCCATTGGACCCAGACGAGTGGGCTAAGGTAGCCTTCTCCGACGAAGCAAAGTCCTTGCTCCATAAGATTGACGAGCGATGGCAAGTGCATCGTGAACACCACGAAAAGAGACTGCAGGAGACTATTGTGGGCCAGAAACAGGCTAGTGGGGGTAATGTGCATGTGTGGGGAGCAGTTAGGTCCACTGATTCATCTAGAGGGCAGTCTGAATGCCTGTGGGTATCTGTCAATCGTAGCAGACCAGGTGCACCCGTACATGCTCACGATGTTCTCCCAATGTGATGGTGTGTTCCAGCGGGACAATGCATCCTGCCACAAGGCATGTCTCCTTCTGGATTGGTTCGAGGAACACTCTTGTATGGCATGTACGGCAGCTGGACCCTCCACCTATGACTCTCGAAGTTCTGTGGACAGCGCTTCAAGCGGAATGGAATGCCATACCATCAGATACATACCGCGAACTTCTTGCGCCCACGACGCCACGACACCTAGCAGCAGTTATAGCGGCGAAGGGTGGCTACTCCCGTTACTAAGCGAGTGGTCATAATTCAGTGATATAAAAAAAAAATCATGAAAGCCGAGATTACCAAAGGATCTGATTCGACAAGATCTGGCGCTAGCATTTCCACTAATTCCAAATCCCGCTGTTGACGGTTTGCTTTTCTAGTGAGCGAATGCTGCCGTCCACGTGGAGTGCTTTTGATGGTCGTGCTGGCAGCCATCAGTGCAGCAAGATCTTCTGCATTATCCAAGACTTCTTCGTCTTCAAACAACTCGTTATCGCTCTGTGAATCGATTTCTATCGGCGACAAAATATCTTCTACCGAATGAGGAGACAATGCTTTCCCAGAATCCCCCTGTTCTTTTTTCGAAACGGGCTCTTTCGACTGAACGGGCTTCTCTTCTTTTGAAGAAATCTTCACATTCCTCGTCTACAAAACAGAAATCGGAATCATATTAACGACATTACGCTTTCGTTTAGTTATCGTTTGCAGCACGTTACTGGTAGTCTTTCCATAAAGTCTGCCTGGGCGTACCTGAAGAAAGTAAAACGAATTACGTACATCATGAAACATGAATCAAACTTGGGTTAAATGTGTTTCACACGTTCTAACAACACAAACTGGTCATCTACGAAGTGTCGATTCGTGCCAACGACCGTGTGCCACCTGATGGCAACAGGTTGAACCATACAACGTGATCCGTTTATGACTGGGCGGACTTTATGGAAACACCCTTAAACATCCGTAGCCAGAGGCTTGCCCTGTTAATGGACTTCCACCTCGACTACCTTGTAGTCTTTAGGGACGAGGGCACTTGGAGACAGCCTTGCTGCCAAAGTCTGTGATAGTCAATTGGTAAAAGCAACGGGTGTGATACTCATGCTCCCTGGTACAAATGTTCGTGCTCCCTGGATACGTCCAACACTAGCTATGAAGCTCAAGCTTTGCTTTAAAGTTCTACAGGGCGAGTCAAAAGTCGCAGTACCCCCTGTTTTTTCGAAAACCTTGGCCGCCATCTTGAAATCAGCCATCTTGAATCCAAGTCAATTCGTTTAAATGGAAAGGGGGTCGTGTGACATATCAAATAACATGAGCATTTTCTGACAATTTCATTCCTGCAAACAGATTTGAAGTAGCAGTTACGGTTTAAAAGTTACAACGCATTTTGTTTCATTTTGTAGCAGGTAACTGGAGATGGCTCTGACCACGGAGGAAAAAATTGAGGTCATTTTGATGTCTGGCGAACGAACTTTCCGTGTCATAGCTGCAGATTTTAACAACCAGCATCCTGAAAGACCTCCAATTCCACACAACAGGTGCTTAATTAAGAAATTCCGAGAAATTGAGACTGCGGTTGACAAGAACCTAAATGCTCAACGCTACCTGGAAATGCTGCAAGAAGTGGTGTTTCCCTTGTGACTGGATCAGTGTGTGTTTGTGTTTTTGTTTGTTTTTTGTTTTTTTTTATTTCATTTGCTGCTTAGTCGTTGTTTATCGTTTCTTCGTTATAAGGAAGTATAGATGCGTGTCGCTCTCGTTGTGGTTCAAGTGATCGTCTATTATGCTTTGATGTTGTCACTGCGTGTAAGAGAAGCGTTTCTGGCGAATTTCGTCAGTGTATTTTTTAATATATCACGTGTAGTTCATGTAATTAGTAGATAGTCATTGCTGTTTTGCGGTAATTTTGGGGAAGCTGCAACAATTGCTTGAGACGAAGATCGTAATCGTCGGTTGTTGTCGCAGCTTTTCCAGAAATGTCGAGTAATAATAGAGTAACAATGGGATTCTCGTTTGTTGATAGAGAGAGAGCGAGAGCGCTTGAGTGCATGAGGCAGAAAAGCGGCCCCGAAGAAAAAAATTGCGTCTGTTCGACGAGCGCTTGACCACGTTGGAAAAAAAATGAAGCCGCTGTTAATTAGGAGCTAACTAGACATTGGAACTAACCCAAAGGAGCTCGTGTGCCCGATTGTATTTCGAAATTTTGCTGCGCATATCTTTTTGCAAAGATTATGGAACACCTGTCGACCGTGTTTTTTGAGAGAACGTTCGCCACCGACCAAGTTGAGAAAACTGCGCTGGAGCATCTTGTGATCGGTGAGCCCGTTCCATTTTACTTTTAAACGTGTTAACGGTCTAGTGTATTGCGCAAGAGAAGAGTTTTGTTGTGTTTTGGGGAATTTTGAAGCTGCCCACCCTGCAGAACTATGAATTTCCTTTAAAGAAGGAAAAAGTTCTACTGACGCGCTATCACGTGACTCAAGAACCCTTTCCGTTCGAATATAAGCAACGCATGTTTTATGTGTTATAACATAGCGATTGCTGGCTATGTCCTGCGAACAGAACTTTGTAATTTAGTTACAAGTGGTTCGTCGATGTTTGCGAAAAAATTAAGCCCAGCCATGTGTTTGGGTGTCTTGCAAGTGAGCATTAGTGAACGAGATTGTTAAAAAAGCCATTTGACATCTGCTATATATATGTTGAGCTGTGTGATTGAGCGGAGGCTCTTAGCACTTCACACCTAATCGAGGCGTAACAGAGCATCATCGTAGTGGAGCGATCGTTGTTCGAATATGCAGAGAAAATCAAACAGATACGATCTCCAGCAACGCATCGAAGAAGCGCGTGCCAGCATTTCTGTGGAAATCCTTCTGCAAGTGCATGACGATTGGATTCAGCGCCTTCAAATGTGCCTTGACCAAGAGGGACACCGTGTTGAACGCATTAAATGACTGTCCTTTATGGAGAACAGTCCAGCCTGAAATTCCAAACAAAATGTGTTGTAACTTTTGAACCGTAACTGCTACTTCAAATCTGTTTCCAGAAATGAAATTATCAGAAAATGCTCATGTTATTTGATATATCACACGACCCCCTTTCCATTTAAAACACTGGACTTAGATTCAAGATGGCCGATTTCAAGATGGCAGCCATGTTCGGTACATACCATAAAAGACAGACCACCTCACCCATACCTTACTGGAATATTAACTGACATTTCAGAATATAATTAACATTGGTTGATCGGTTAACGAACAGTTCAGAGACCGAACGCATCAGATAACGAATACTTCGAATTTTTATGTTTGGACAACGAACATCGTCCTGAAACGGTTTCAGTTCGTTAACCGATCACCCACTCTATTTGAAATCCACACATAAAAAAATCACGTAACCTTCTAACATACCTCGATACTTTTCTCCATATTGACCTCTTTTTCGTTTTTCGGTTCCTGGATTTTCGGAGCTAGCACTTTCAAACTGTTTTTCTTTCGTCTGGGTTGCGAAATGAAAATCGTCGTCGGCTGAATGGTTTTCGGAAGTATTGGCAATGTCCGTTTAAGATTCCCTCCGGTCTTCCTCATTTTTTTGGGACTATATTTTTTCAAGATGGGAGAGACGTGCTTTAACGGTGAAACACGCTTTGCCGTCGGTGACGGAACGATCAGTGACAACTGCCTTCCGGCGAGCGAATCCTTGCTCGATTTCTCGGGCGAATTTAATAAAGACACGCCGTTTTTCTCGTTACCGTTCACAGACGAACTGGGATGCAACGTCAACACCGAAACGGTAGCCACTTCGTTCGAAATGGTACTAGGCACGTAAACTACACTATCCAGCGACGATTTCGTGGCACTGCATTTGATGATGGACTCGCTACAAACGGAAGACGACTTCTCTACGATGTGTAAAACAGTTTTATTAGCGTTCGTTTCTTCTCTGCTTTCACCAGAAATAGTCCTTTTGATCAGATTGTCAGAAACGCGACCTGGAAGATACAACGAAGAACTCCGAGAGGGAGAAAGCAAGGAATCCGATTTTGGCGGGAGCATGCGTATGTTTGAAAAAGCGGTTATTCTAGGTGAAAGCAATCTAATCTTCTTCTGAAGCCACTGAGGCAAACGGTCGATTGGCTGTTGAGAAGGAGGCTTCAGTTCCGTTGAATTAAAGACAGTAACTTGACGTTTTATCACGGGTAAAGTTTTATTCTGGAAATAGGACTAAAACAGACGATAACGACGAACATGTATTAACTGAATAAAAAAAATTCCTTAAAGAACGTTTAAAGTCAAAGTGACGACTTACTTTTATAGGGTTATCAGGAGCCTTTAGAGATTTCAGGTTTTTAATGTGCAATCGTATCTGATGCTCCGTTTTCACTGGCAACATGTGCGTGTGTATCAACTTCGTAAACGAATGCTCTTTTAGGTTGAAAAACTGCTCTAAACCTAAGATGATCAAGCTTCAAAAATATTTAACGAAAAGAAAAAGGTTAACGTCTTTGCTTCACCTTATCAAGACAAAGAAATAACCAGATGAAAACGCATCATCACGTTGTAAAGAAAAACTCATGCACAACACGATAGAAAACATGAAAAGTTGGTCACGCATGTGAGTAGTACACGAAGAAAAGCATGAATGAAGCGTGGGCAACCTCCACAGAAGTCGCTGAACAACCCAGTTGCTAGTGGGATCATCACCGTATAATCCACTATGAACTTCTCGCGTGTAACCGTACAATAAGGCTGAATTCACCTTATGACCGATTTACGACAGAAGGCCTCGACGGCAAAGAATTGCAGTCAAAGGAGCAGGTGGAAAACCGGACAGAACCCAGCTTTGGCTACTATCCCATTTTCCGTCCGATATTCATGTTCTCTTGATCACAATTCCTTTATTTTGCAAAAGTTCTGTTACACTTGCAGATGCGTCGATATTGGGGAGGGGGAGGGGGGAAGCATGCACGGAGCAGGTGCTATTGAAGTTGCGGGCGATCCCATAATGTAAACGTATATAGAAAGAATGAATGCGATGGAACCTAAGAGAATCGAGCTCTCTGCGCTCCTTCGCGCGAGCCACAACAAATCTGATGTTGCTAAGCAGCTCGATGTCAGCCGGATGACTGTCCACCGAGTCGCAGAGAGGCTGAAGAAAGGGGAAGTACCTCAAAGATTGTCCACGTGCAGGCAGACCTCCGTTATCGATCGTGTGGGTGACCAGACTCTCAAAATGACACAGTTCGCAAAGAAAAAGAAGACTTCTGTGGCCACAGTGTCCAGAGCCATCGAGGAAAAGGGTGGAAAGAGTTTGAGGCTGTGGCAAGATGGGATGCAAGACAAACGTCGGGAGCGCTGTCGTCGCGTTCTCAACTACTTGAAGAGCCATGGCAACCGCACTGTCCTCTTTTCTGATGAAAAAACCTTCACGGTCGTCCCGGTCATCAACAAGCAGAACGACAGCGTGGTCAGCTTCGGCCGGGACATCTCTGAGGTCCGCTATGTGACTACAACCAAGCACCTGGCCTCAGTGATGATGCTCGGCGTCTGGCATTGAATGGCATGAATTCCCGACCGGTTACAGGCTTACTGCGGCCGACTACAAGGACATCTTGACCAAGAACGTTCTACCCTGGGTGAAAAAGGTGACGAGGAATGCGGACTACGTCTTTCAACAGGACAGTGCCCCGCCCCAGTGCCAAGACTGTTCAAGAGTGGTTGGGATCGAACATGAACTTCTGATCTAAGGATTTCTGGCCTCCTCAGTCACCCGACCTCAACCCTCTTGACTACAGTGTGTGGGCAATATCGAGAGCAAGGCTTGCAAGATCCGTCACAGCAATGTGGACCAGCTGAATCGTAACGTTTGTCGGGGCTTTAGACCTCGCCTAGTGCATGGCAGTTCCATCAATTAATATGCATTGTGTACACACCAAAATCAATTCCGACAATAAAAACGGTGTCTAACTGCATCACACACACAGTTATGTCATTTTTGTGGAGGTCCTCACATGTGTAACGGAACTTTTTGCAATAGGTAGCGTCTTTATTAAGTGGTCGACAAATTCTTCGTGGCGCATTCACCAGATTTCTATCGTGATGGAACATACAGGGTGGGCACGCATTATTGATTCCATAAGAAACTTTCACGTTCATTTTGCTGGACTGCGGGTAAACTCTTCTGTAATAATTTTTACAACACTTTCGTTCGTCGTCGACTTTCTTCCCACATCCTTCTGGTGCAGCAACAAACTTCCAGTTGCTTGAAATCGTTTGAGCCAGCGAATTGATGATCTCTTATAGGGTGAATCTTCCCCGCATTCCGAACAGTAAAGTCATTGAATTTAACAGGAGATTTTAATTCCTGTAGCAATAGCGCAGACATTGCTTTCTGCTCGGGAGTCACAATTTTGATCGTGCTGAAGTACTGCGTTTTTCTCTGGATATTTTCTTTTCAACGTGATATTAACGTCTTTTTGAAAAGAACTTCGTGTGAGTATAAAATATTGACTAACTTATTTTCTGCTTCCGTGAAGAACGTCTTCGTTTGTCCAGATGAAAAAAATCCACAAACGGGAAGTAATTCCGGGTAAATGAAAACCTTTTCTTCCGATATCGTTTTCATGGCCAGTGCACTTAGGCCAAAGCCATTCAACACTTAACAAGAAAATCTCATAAGTGAAAAGGATAACATTACTTAAGCAAATACCTTCAGTCAAATAAATACAACAAATCGCTTTAGTCAGCTTCAAAACAGGTCCCATTTGATGTGTTACACTAATGCGTGGGAATAACCTAATGACTTACGTCACCTTCTGCAAATTTTGTTTTATGGCCTCAAAATACAGGTACAGCCTGTGCAGAAAGAACAGCCTCACACATTATTTGTGACTACAGAAAACATATACAACCATAAATGGCTGCAACCGATGTCAGCGTACCGTATTTATTCTACTATAACGCGACCTCTTATATAACGCGACTCCACTTTTTCGGCCCAAAAAATCGGCAAAAATCCTATCCTCTTGTATAACGCGACCTCCATTTTTGACTCCTCCAGTGTCCAGTGTTCGATTACTAGGCATATCGAAAAGCATGGGCGTTTCATCCATATAATGAACTGGACATTATATGCAATGTAATTAATGTATAATACACGGCAAATTCGTCTGAATGTCATCAGCACAGAAAGCGACTTCGACAAAAGCAACTGCCTCAACTTCGAGGCAGTTTGGAAGTCTATAGCCCTACATTGATATGGAAAGCTTTCTCACTTGCACATCAACAAAAAAACACAACAGTACATCAATTTTCTTAATAAAAAGACAAGTAATCTTTATTCAGTTTAATATTTTCACTACATAAGCTTTGATTCGAGGCAGCTTTGAAGTAGGCCTATTTATGTTTGGGAGAACTTATTATCGATGTTATTATCGGCCGCAGTTGTCGGAGGGCTGATTTTTATCCTCTAGTATAACATGACCCAGCAAATTTAGATGCTTTTTTAGGCCAAAAAAATTCGCGTTATAGTAGAATAAACACGGTAATAACAAACCAAAACCTATAATTATACGCCGCCGTCATTGTGCTAAAATTTTAGATTTAGAGACCATTTTTGTAAAAAAAAAAAAAAGAATAGCCTCACCCCCACTATTCAAAATGAGACTGAACCGTTTTAAATTATGCAAAGTTTCAACACATTCTATTTGCAAGGTGATAGTTATTCAACTGTCGTAAGGGTGTGTGCACTGTACGTTCCGTTGCATTAGAAAAAAAATGGGTCGAGGAACGCAACTCGATGAATATGAAATTGGACAGATACCGTAAATCCTCTACTATAATGCGAATTTTTTGGGCCTAAAAAAGCACCTAAATTTGCTGGGTCGTATTATACAAGAGGATAAATATCAGTCCTCCAACGACGACTGCTGCCGGAGGAGGTTTTGTCCTGATGAAATTACGGTATAATATACATTAATTGTATTGCATGTACAGTGTCCAGTTCATTATACAATGAACTGATTCATTTTTCATTTGAATTTCTCGTCGCCAACATCTAATACAAAAAAAACTCCTCCCAAAGATCGCTACTTCCAAATAGGCCTACTTCAAAACTGCTTCGAACCAAAGCCTACAAGAAAGCTTATGCAGTCAAGTTATGAAAAATGTCAAACTGAATAAAGATTACTTGTTTTTTTATCAAGAAAACTGATGCACTGTTGTGTTTTTTTATCGATGTGCGAGTGAGAAAGCTTTCCCTATCAATGTAGGGCTATGAACTTCCAAACTGCCTCGACTTCGTCGAGTTATGAAAAATGCTAAAACTCAATAAAGTTTACTTGATTTTTCCTTAAAAATGTTTTGTTCTGGGGAGGGGGGTATTATTATTGTTATTTTTTTTGTCGATGTGTGAGTAGGCCTATAAAAATCCAAACTGCCTCGACGAAGTTCCCTTTGTGCTGATGATATTCACACGAATTTATCGTGTATTATACATTAATTACATTGCATTGACACTTCCAGTTCATTATACGAGGGTGGGCTGAAAATTAATGCCTCCATGGCTGTAACTTTATTTTTCAACCGATTTTCAAAATTCTCTTTGTATCTGATACTCCCATTTCTCCTCTATGTAATGCACTATTCACTTTTCGACATAGTCCCCATCCCTTTCCACGCATTGTACCAACGCCTGACTAGTCGGGTGAACCCGTCGGAGAGGAATTCCGGGGTTGTCGTCGACACGAGGATTGAATGGCAGCTTTGGATCATCTTCTGCAGCACGATAACGCCCGTCCGCACACGGTCGCCACACGTCAGAGGGGGTTGCAGCGCCTACAGTTCAAAGATGAAAAACTGCAGTTCAAAAACGAAAGACATTGCACCTTGCGACTTTCACCACTTCCCAAAGAGGAAAGAGCACCTTAAGGGGCATGAGTCGCGTTCTGACGACGAGGTGAAACCTGCCGTTCGGTCTTAGTGTCGACAACAACCCCGGAATTCCCCTCCGACGGGTTCACCCAACTAGTCACGCGTTGGAAAACAATGCGTGGAAAGGGATGGGGACTATGTCGAAAAGTGAATAGTGCATTACATAGAGGACAAATGTGAGTATCAGATACAAAGAGAATTTTGAAAATCGGTTAAAAAATAAAGTTACAGCCATGGAGACATTACTTTTCAGCCCACCCTCGTACAATAAATTAATTCACTTTTTATTCGAATTTCTCGTCGCCAACAACTACCGTCGCCGATTTTTTTCTGTATGTTTTTGCACATTTTATTTCTCGCAAGGAGTCAAAAATGGGGATCGCATTATACAAGAGGATAGCATTTTTGCTGGTTTTTTGGGCCGAAAAAGTGGAGTCGCATTATAGTAGAGGATTTACGGTAACTGCATTTCACAATGAAGGTACGAGGGCAGTCCAGAAAGTAGTACCTGTTTACGCACATAGATGGCACCACTGATCCAAATGAAAGCATACGATGCAGGTATCGGTACCAACATCTTAGCTTTGCTGAGGTCGAATTTCGAGTTCATTCGGTGCGTGGTTTGAGTTTTGCGACGGTTTAAAATGGAAAAGAAGATAGAAAATCCTGCCAAATAGGAACACTAAAGACTGATGCCCTCAGTTTTTTCGTTGAAAGTGGCTGCTTAAACTTGTGCGGATTTGCTGGAGATCGTGGATGGTGCCATTCCGAGGACTTGCGTTTGCTCTCAGGTGTGAAATGGTACAACCAGGTTTCATCCCTAGTAACAATTTGGTTGAACGAGGAATTCATAGCAGTGTTGCTCGTAACGAGTCAAGAAGGACAATGCTGAACCCATGTGATTGCTCTAGTGCTCGTCGGAAAGCATTTTGAGCACCCACCTTGCGAAAATTTTCCTGTAATTCAGGCGGTCTGGAACGATTTCGAGGAGCAGTGCTCGTGCACATTTCACTAAGTTTCATGCGCCAATCATGCCTAATGAAATCATCGACACATTTCTTGATATCTTCGGTGATAAGGGATGGGCGACCTGACTGCTGTTCATTGTGCACAGTAGCTCATCCCTTTTTGAAGTTTCGAACCCAACGCCTTACAGATGACTCATCCATAGTTCCCGTGCCGTAAACTTCCATAATTCTGCTATGAATTTCGCTGGGACAGACACTTTCTGCATTCAAAAAACAGATGACGGCTCGCACTTCGCATTTGGCGGGATTTTCTATCTTCTTTTCCATTTTAAACCGTCACAAAACTCAAACCACGCACTGAATGAACTCGAAATTCGACCTCAGCAAAGCTAAGATGTTGGTATCGATACCTGCATCGTATGCTTTCATTTGGATCAGTGGCGCCATCGATATGCGTAAACAGGTACTAATTTCTGGACTGCCCTCGTACTTCCAATACAGAAATAGCACGCAGGCTTACTAGAAGTGCAAAGGTCGTAAACAATTACCTCAACAATCAAGATACATACGGTAAAACTACGAGATCTGGACAAATGCAGGATCTTGTGGACAGCATCCAATTCTCATCTTTCTGCCAGCCAAAGAAAGGCCCAAACAGGTGTAGACGCAAGTTAAGAACTCTTCAGCAGTTTCTTAAAGGAAAAAAAACACTGCGAAAGCCAAAGCTACTCGAACGACACAAACAAGCCCGTTTGGAGTTAGCAATGCACCTGTATATAAAGCTAAAGCCGTGACTGAATGATTTGCTTCCAAAAAAAATCCAATCATCATCTTGGCCAGCCCTTTCACCAAACCTTAACCCCATTGAAAATGTATGAGGAATGCTCACATGTAAGGTGCATGCTGAAGGAAAGCAATGTCAAACTATAAATGAACTGTTTTGCAGTCATGGGAGGAAATACACTACATGATCAAAGGAGTTGCGACACCCCTGTGAACAGCTGGGATGTTTCTCCTGGACTGAACCAGGCCCGCTCATCGAGATGGACGGAAACCTCAATGCTGATGGCTACAGGACCATTCTGGATAACGGGGCACTTCCAGCGCTGTGCGAACACTTCGGTGACGGGCCGCTCCTCTTCCAGCACAACAGTGCGCCTTGCCACAAAGCAAGATCCATATCCGACTGGTTTGACGAGATGCGGGTTGAAGAACTGGATTGGCCCACCCAGAGTACTGATCTCAACCCCATCGAATACCTTTGGGATGAATTGGAACGACATGTGAGATCCTGGATGGTTCGCCCTACATCTGTCCAGGAACTGACCATGACACTCCTCGAGGAATGGAGGTCAATACCTGTGGACACATACCGTAAACTTGTGGACAGTACGCCATGTAGGGTGGAGGCAGTGATAGCAGCTCAGGGTGGTCCTACACACAACTCATTGAAGCTTTTTGCGGCTTTACGATAGAGCAACAGGTGTCCCAACTCCTTTCATCATGTAGTGTATAAACCCGGAAATGCTAAGAAAATGGACTGGGTAGACAACTACAAGTATCTTGGCGTTATCATCGACTCGAGACTCTCGTGGAATCGTCATGCGACCTACGCTCTGTACACATTTAGGGAAGGCGCGAAGCAAGAAAATTCAAACGTGTCTGTATACCTCTTCTACTTTGGAACGTGTTCGTCACGTGATGGCAGTTTCAACATGATTGACAACCAGTTTTTCGATAACAGAACAACAACCAATCTTTGTGTCAAAAACTCAAAATGGAGCAGCGTTAAATTTAGTAAATTGGCGACAGAAGCTTTTAAAGAGTGGCACGAATCCACCACACAAAGCAGAAAGCGGTTGTTCCAGAACGAGAGCTGGATGCTGCTGCATGACAATGCACCGTCGCACTATGCGCTCACTGTGAAACGGGTACTTGCTCAGAAACAAGGATCATCCTCCGTACTCACCTGATTCGGCTCCAATGGACTTTATTCTTTTTCCAAACATCAAAAGGACACCAATATGGCGATATTGCGATATTTATTTGACTGAATGTATTACAATAACAAAATATTTCTACATGCATCAACTTGACTTCGAATGTATTAGGTCGTTCATTTAAAAACGGGCCAGCGGAAAACCGTATGCACGAACCAGATGAATACAAAGCAGGCGCTGTTCCCCGCTGTGGTAGCACTGTCGAGCACGGAAATCAAAAACAGATGACAGGTGCACAGCATGGCCATCCAGTCAGTAATTGCTGCGATCGCGACGTGAAACTGGCACAACGCAGGCATCCAAAGAAGTGCAGCGGGGTGTTTTGCAGTTTCTGACAGCAGAAGGTGTAGGGGGTCGTGAAATCGATCGTCGAATGGTGCAGGCATGTGGTGAGCACTGCATGTCAGTCACAAGGGTGAAAGAGCGGAACAAGTGATTCCGCGACAAGATCCCCGACACCTTCTGCTATCAGGAACTGCACGATACCCCGCTGCACTTCTTTGGATGCCTGCACTGTGGCCGTTTCACGTCGAGATCACAGCAACTGACTGACTGGACGGCCACGCTGCCTATCATCTGTTTCTAATATCCTTGCTCGACAGTGCTGCCAACATCAGAGAACAGCGCCTGCTTCGTATCTACATCTTAGCTCAGTCTCCTGGTTCTCTTCAGAGTTTTGAAGGGGGTGCACCTAATTTTTCCAAAGTTTTTCTGGCAATGATGGCCTAAACCAGAGTTCCCCACCTTTTTTGGCACCACAGGCCAGTAGTCTCGCCCATTCAGATATTGCATCATATGCAAGGTGTTAATGTATAAGGAGCGTTCATAAAGAAACAAGCCAGAGGCTGCGTGGCAGGCTGCGTGGCCGTCCGAGGTGAATCCCTCAGAGCCTTTTTTAGGGGACCAGAAATGGACTGTATGGAGGGTGACCGAGAACCTCCCACTTGAATTTCTGCAAGAGCGCCGTGATTGTGTTTGCCGTCGTGTTTACGAGGTCTGCATTGTCGTGGAGCAGAATGACTCCACGGGTAAGCTTGCCTGGTCGTTTCGATTTGATTGCATGGGGAAGGGTGATCAAGGTTTGTGAGTTACGCTGAGCATTCACTGTTCTCCCGTGCTGCAGGAAGTCTATCAAAAGGGGGGGGGGCTGTCTTAGTCAAAGAAGAACGTCAGCATAACCTTTCCTGCGCTTGTGTGGATGGCATTGGGATTTTTGGTGGTGGTGACCCTGGATGCCTCCACTGGAGACTTTGTCGTTTCAATTCTGGTGACACTAAGACTCATCTCCAGCCAACACTCGTGTCACGTACACATTCCCTTCCCTGGAATAGCGCTGCAGATGATAAAGACAGTGGACCTTCGACATGCTTCCTGTTGTTGTGGTTGTAGACTGTGGGGCACCCATTGGGGGCCAGTCCAGTCTTTCCGTTATGACGGTGTGAACACTTCCGATGCCCAATCCGACCTTGGCGGCTACGGCTTTCATCGTAACTCAGTGGTCCTGGGTAACGAGTCCATCAACCAGATGGACGACGTCATCATTAATGCGGCTTGGTATTCCAGACTGTGCATCATCGGCTAACGACAGCCGTCCTTCCCTGTGAACTTTCGCGCTCTTGTTGGAACCACTCTTTGTTGCACATGCAACGATATCGCCATTCTGTCACTGGTTTGCACATTCCAGACTACGGCTTGTTTCTTTCGGAACGCACAAATCTGTATTGCGTTAATTTCCAGGCAATCTTTGGCAAATCCTGTTCAAACGCTTCGGAAAGATTAATAAAAACACAAAAGAAAAAAAAAAACCTAATAAATGCGTACGTACGTTTATCTTTTAAGCCTTTCTTGAAAGTGCTGTTGATTTTTTTTGGAGAACGAATACAGACTTCTTTGTAATTTGAAATCAAAGTAATCGAATCGGTTAGATTGAAGGCATTAAACGAAGACATCTGACTGCTTGTTACCGTATTCTTAATGCCAAATGTTTGAAGCTCGATCTGCAACAAACGTTTAAAAAAATTTATAAATTAATACGTGTATAACATCTTGTATCGAGTGTCATAATTTTGATGAATCCAATGAATCGGAAGCTGTGGGTGGCCTATCCCACGGTGCACTTTTCATCGTCCCAAATATGCAAATTAGGACACATTCAAAATTTATCTCAAAACCCGTACGGGATAGAGAAAAAAACCCAATTGCAAACTTGTTCGGCATAAAAAAAACAAACAAAACAAAAAAAAAATCATCCAAATCGGACCAACCAATCGCCCACAATCACGTTGACCATGTTGACCATTTCCGGAACAGTGTAGCTTGCCATCCTCGAATCGCCAGCCAGGTGGCCGAGAGGGCTAGGGCATAGGCTTTCTAGTACCCGAATCCGCCTGGTCGTGGGTTCGAATCCCGCCGTGGGCATGGATGTTTGTGTTTGTCCTGGGCTGCGTACAGACAAAACTGGTGTAAAAGGCGCAAAATGACCTTAGTAGTCGACGCCAAAATTTCTAATAAACCAACCAACCAACCATCCTGGAATTGTTCTGTCTTCTGTGTGCTGAAACATGCCTTTTATTTGCTTTTCCACACGAAAGTGAATGTGAGTATGGTAATTTATGTTAATTTTTTGATTCGCATGCTTTACATGGTGGAAACATCAACATTCAGTTTTCCTTGTGCAGTGTGACTGTTTGTAAGCTACAAACAGTTCACCATGTCATTGTGGGTGATTGGTTGGTCCGATTTGGATGATTTTTTTTTTTTTTTTGGTTTTGTTTGTTTTTTTTATGCTGAACAAGTTTGCAATTGGGTTTTTTTCTCTATCCCTTAAGGTTTTTGAGATAAATTTTGAATGTGTCCTAATTTGCATATTTGGGACGATGAAAAGCGCACCGTGGGATAGGCCACCCACAACTTCCTATTCATTGGATTCATCAAAATTGACGTGTCTGCTTCGGTTCAAAAATAAAAGGGGGAGGTTCCGACTTTTGTATTCACCCTGTATATTTATTTTCAGATGAAGCAATCGTTCTAAAAATGTTGTAAACTGTTGTACAAAAAGTTAAATATAATATCAGAGTTTCAATAAATAAATAAAATTTAATATTTTGTTTAAACTATTCTCTACATGGAAATTTTTAAAACATTAATTTATGACATACACTATATGATCACAAATATCCGGACACATGCACGTTTG
>JAHWFO010113396.1:2212717-2244440 GCA_023313115.1 Rhysida immarginata | reverse complement strand
TAATAACTCCAAAACGGCTCATCAGAACCAAAAAAGTCATTTACCAAAAAAATTCGTCATAATAAGAGAAGTTCGTACATAGCAATTTTATTGATTTTGGTTTGCTGGTTTGAACACTAAAGCCATTTTTTAATTTTAAGAAAAAAATAATAATATCTCTAAAAAGGCTTATCCAATTGACATAAAAAAACACGCTAAGGTACAATTTAAGGTAGCCTCTAAGTATTTATAATGAAGAATAGATGAAGGGGAGGGGGGGATAATTAAAAGTACTCTTTTAAAGTACCCTCCCCTTCATCTGTTTTTGGTATAATTTTTGTTCGGTTCTGCTATTTGCCGTTTCGGAGGAGTTAGCTGCACAAAATTGGTACTTTAAAAATTGAAAGTTTGGAAAAAAAATCCTTCTGAAAGTATGCGACCAAATTTGTGCAGCTAAGTCCACCGAAATGGGAAATAGCAGAACCGAATAAAAATTATCCATACAAAGAGGATACCTCAAATTATGCCTTAGCATATAGGGTAACCAAAACGGGAGGGGACCTCTAATCCACAAGGAGATTTAAAATACCGGAGATGTATAAATTATAAAAAAATCAGATAAAAATTAAGGCTTTATTTGTGGGATATGTCCTCTTTTGAGCTTTTACTCTGAGGGTTTTATACTTGGGGGTTTTGACCGATGGGGGTTTTTTTTTGATCCCATCAGGGAGTAAAAAGCTCTTTACTCTTTAATCTACTCGTACTAGTAGATTCCCGAATTGATCTACTCTTTACTCCCTGATCCCACTTCTGCATTCACTACCAATACCAACCTCAAATCGTCAACTTGTATATCCAGGGCCGGATTTAAGTTTGGTGGGGGCCTTTATATGGACCTTTAAGCTAAATTCATATTTTTGGGGCCCTACAATAGAGGGGCAAGAGAATGGGGCCCTAAGCTAGCTTTACGTAAACCTAGCCCTGTGTATATCTAATCGTATGAAGGAAATCAACAACATTCGCTTTTACACTAAACAATTTCAATTACACCAGTAGAAATATTCAATAAACATTTATTTTTTGGTGTTGATGCTATTTTTTTCGCTCTAAAAAGAACTTAGAGGCTTTTAAGAACGCTTTATTAGAGTTTTCATTAATAGAAACTCCTGAGGGTTCTTGGACCTTTGATCCATTCATAAGAAAGAGTTGTACAGGTAAAAACTCCATATAATCGAACTCGAAGGGATCAAGTTCGCTCTACTGAAAATTTCGTTATAAAGAGGTTCGTTATAAGGAGTTTTTTATTTGTATTAAATAAATAAATGTTCTAAAAAATTAGAAGCGTAACAAAGCTCTTGGGAATGCCACCTGATTCCAAAAGGAAAAATACAGAATTAAATTCGTGGGTGTGTTTGATTTCGGATTGGCTTAAAAAACGCATTATGTGACGTCATAACTTCTCCAGCCAATGCCCTTCTTTCTCAGTCCCTGCTTTCTCTTATCAAACGCGAAGATGAGTAAAAATTGAGTTTATGTCGGAATGAGCGTAGTAGACGCTGTCGATGGTGCTCACGAAATTCACGATGAATATCGCAACGCACGTTGAAAAATCAGTGAAAACTAAGCGATATTCTTCGAGTACGGAGGCCGACGATTGTTATTATTTTGTTAAGAAAACAAAAATTATTACATGAATCGCTTCTTACCATTAACACCAACACACAAATTCATCATGTAAATATCAAATAATGACGACTGGGTGGATTGCGATTAGCGTGCCATTTCCAATTAATTTTTTTTTTCAATGGTTCTTCCCTGAAACTGGCACGAAACTGATGCGATAAACGATGCCTAGAGTTTCAGCTTTTCGTATCTTTAAAAAATAAAAAAAAAATATATAGAATATATAAATAAATCCGTTCCTCCTAAAGAGCACACTCATAACGCTGAATATGAGAAATATGCCAAGTTTGCTGCACCTTTAGTCGTCGAATGGTTTGGAAATATTTCGCTGTTAAAATGCACGCATTAAAGAAACGAAAAAGCTTGACACGCTCAGAAGGATTCATTCACAAAAAGAAGCAAATCACTAAAATCACCTTGAGTGCAGGTGAGTTGGTAAAAAAAAAAGCCAAATAAAAAAAATATAAGAAAATAATAATAATTAAATAAAAAAACAACAACAACAAAGGTACGCGATATTTAGTGTGTAGCAAGGTATGTTGATTAAAGGTGTGTGTCAGATGTGAGAATTAAGAAATTGCTTAATTGCCGTGAGGGTCAGGTATAAATAGCCAGAGCTTTTTTAAGAACCTCCACATGTCCTGGAATGGTTAAATAGTTATATACAGATTGGCAAATGCCACTTTTTTCCTACAAGTGTTTCAAACAACTCCGATTGCAAAATGGGCAGAGAAGGCAACTTGATAGAAATTGTGCTAATAGGTTTGTGTATCATAAAATTGCCCTCTTCTCTTTGATAAAAATCATTGTCTTTAATTTACCTTTGCAATATATTTAATCATGAATTGGTATTAAGTTTTATCAGGGATGGATGAAGGGGGAGTACGTTTCCATCCCTGTCATTTTTTTTAGTAGTAGAATGAAACATAACTATCTGATTAAGGAAATGAGTGTCATGACCGAAATAAAACTCAAAAATAAGAAATATGTTTTTTAGATATAAATATTTAATCCATGTTCTGCTCTATCCGCCCTCAAAGTATCGATTCTATCGTTGTCATCTAGGTTACACGCGGCAGGTTTTGTTTTAATCTGTCTTGGTATATCATTTTTTCAATTGTCACGAAAACTCAGTTACATTCATTGAAAAATTGAAAGAATTTTTTTAATGTATCATTTCTTTTATATTGTAAATTGTGATATGTTTGATAAACTGTTTGATTACTCTTCAGTATCTGCACAATCGCGCGATGACTGAATCCGCAAATTGAATTGTCGCGATTCCTGTAACCGGCCGGGGGGAAACCAACTGCCCCCCGTAACCAAATAGGTTGGGGTATATATCAGTTCGTTAGAGGGGGGTCTGGGGGGCACAGCCCCCCAGTCTTTAAAAAATAAATTCACTTACCTTGGTTGCATGATCGTTTGCGATTTGACTCGCGGTTGCGATTGTGCAGATAACGAAAATTTACCAACTGTTTTATTATGTTATTTGATAAGGAAAACAGCATGTTGGAGTACTTTTTGCATGAAAAACGACCAAAATCTTTTGAATTGATTTTTCTCGTCTTTCTGAGATTTTCAGTTTTGAGCAAAATACCGCATCAAGTAGATGAACAATCGAGGAAAACAGCACTTTGGAGTACTTTTTTTTTTGCATGAAAAACTACCCTCTATGTTGAAATGACCATAAATTACTAGGTGTGCAACGCGTGCCAAAGGGCACTTGCAAAAAAGAGCTGACTGAGTTGATTAGTCAGAGGGTAACGATGACCTGTGTGTTTGCTGTTCGCCTTCCTATGTTGCCTCTTCGACGTGGTCGTGGCGGCATAATCTGTTTGAAATTAAGAAATTAATAGGAGAAATGTTTTAATTGTTAAGTTTGAGTTATGACGTTATCTCTTCTCAGATATTTAGATGAGGTTGTTGTTGTAAACAATTGAACAGTTAAAATAAAACCTCAAGGTAGAATCGATTAAAGCAGTTGATAATGACCAACAATGTTAATTCTATGTAAAAAGAAAAAGTTAATATCTCATCTCCAAACGTACCTTATTCCTCGAACTTACGTTTCCGACATAGAGTGTGTATACTAGCACCTTTTTGGTGAAAAAATTAGTCGATATAAATATCTTAGAACTCGATAAAATGGATAAAATCGATGACATTTGTCACTAATGTTATTCCTATGTAAAAAGAAAACGTTAATTCCTCGTTAAAAATTGCAGCTAAAATCTCAAATTTAATTTTCGTACATAGATTAGAAATTCTAGCACTTACTTATAACAAATGTATCAAGTTCTTGTATACACTGAGGAAGGCAGCTTGGCAGCCGAAATGCACATATGTTGCAATAAACCTTGGATGTGGAATAGTGGTTTCCTGTTGTTCTTGTTGAGCACAATTTGGTTGAAATTGGTCAAGTGGTGTCGGAGGACAAAGGTTTTACATTCTCGTCGGTAAAGAGCTTCGCTCATTAGGCTCAATTAAATACTTTATATTACTACACTTAATTCCTTGTTGGTAGTAAACACTCCAGTTCAGATTCCCCAGTCCAGGGCAGACACAAATATCCGACCAGGAACGTCGATATTATCTATCCCCCAATGGAGAGATGCAACTATCGAAATAGATGCATTTCTCTTTCTGGGGTAAAAAATTGGGTCAACTTACCTATTACGATTCATACTTTGACCCCTTTCAGTGTTTTTAAGAGAGCTTTAAAGTGTCAAATCTTGGAAAATAATTCTCTCAATGTGTAACGTATTATTTTATTGATTCTTCACCCACGGTAGTTCCGTTGGGTTAATTAACTTTAGATATATTTATATAACGTTTACACTGATTAATAACATTATGGATGACTTTATGTAATTGGACTCTGTTTCTTAATAATTATGGTAATTTTGTTTTATTAATTTACGCTTAATATTTCACATTGGAATTTGTTAAAATTATAAGCTCTAAATATTTTGAATCTGGTTGTCTGCTTCCCTCTTTATTATTGAACGGAGTGAGCGAAGCTCTGTATCGACGAGAATGTAAAACCTTTGTCCTCTAACTCCTCCGACACCACTTGACCGATTTCAACCAAATTTTGCTCAATTAATCCTATTAGGACATAGATGGTTTTGAAGTATTTTCATAAAAATCGACCAAGCCATCGAGGAAAAATCACCAGAAAAAGAATTTTCTCTATGATTTGCTATAGAGAAAATCACGCATTAAGAAAAAATTCTTTTTTCCTCTAAAATCGATTCAACAATGAAAAATGAAATGTAAACAATAGAAAAACGCGCTAAATAGAAATTTTTTCATTGAATATACGGCGACATTGTATACAAACGAGGAGAAGTGACAGACCATTTGTACGATTTTCCTGCATGCGTTCTGGTAAAGTTTGATGCATACACTGTATATGATGGTTTGGTACCTGTGACAGCGCAAAGTGTGGCATTCAAAAAGAACAATGTTTCATGGACACAAAAACAATTTCCTCTTCGAGTTGCTTACGCAATCAGCATACGTAAATCTCAAGGAATAACAGTGGATAAAGCGGTCTTGGATATCGAAGGAACTGAATTCCAACCGGCATTGTCATATGTTGGATTTTCTAGGGTCAAGTCATTTGAAGGTTTGGATCCCGTTAAAACGTCTTGACAGATATCAACAACGGTCATGGTTGGGAACAGAGACGACGTGGTTTGGAGAGGCTTTGCTTATTGAGTTTGCAGTAGGAAGTTCTCATTTCTTTTGCAGCATTCGTGCTCCACCCTAATAATGCACATGGTCATCGTTACCCTCCGACTAATCAAGTGCCCTAATCGTTACACTCAGCTCTTTTTTGCAAGTGCCCGTTGGCACTTGATGCACACCTAGTTTAATTGATCTAGTCTTTGAAATGATCGTTTTACTAACCTATTTGGTTAATTCTGTTGTTTATGTTTTGAGCCTGCCGGGTTTAATTTTTCCAGTTTAATTATGCAGTGTTGAATCTATTAGTGCATGGCGTGGACTCGAACCAGGAACCTTCCGGTTACCGTCCAAATGCTCTAACCACTAAGTTTGATAGCAAGAGCTTCTGGCAGTGTGGAGGAAAAAAAATCCTCCTAGGTCTATGTTCCATTTATAACTTAATATTATTCGCCTTTAATAGTAAAGATAGCCCGGCTTGCGAACAAGGAGCCATGCCTTAACCTATGTTCGTAGGACAAGGTCGATAGCGACAGCTTCCATGTCTACGGTGGCTTGTGGTTATAGCATCGGGACGGTAACCCGAAGGTCCCTGATTCGAGTCCAGGTCATGGAATTTTCTTTACTATTTTTCACTATTTTATTAAGCATAATTATTGTTGTTTCGTTTTTTTTTTTTGAATTTCATGATATCCATGCTGTCTCTACCTTTTTCCAGTTTAATTATGCAGTGTTGAATCTATTAGTGTGTGTGAAATGGTTCTTTTTATGATCAGTCATGTGATCAGTGACTTCTACTTCATGTGGCTAGCTCCAGGCCCGTTCTTAGGTGTTATGCAGCCCTACGCGGGGGGTCCAGGGGGGGGCTCAGCCCCCCCTGGAAGCTCTGCGAAAATGCGTGGAAATTAGACCAAGGAGACGTTTTCCTGTTACGTTACGTTTTCCCAAAGCCCCGCCCCCTGCTGCTTCTCTTCCCCTGCCTCCGAATTCAACTCAGGATGATAAATTTCAGGATGAGGAAGGCAACGTGAGTGACACAGACGGCTGCAGTGCCAATTAAAAAAAAAAAACGGGGGATCGAGGGCGCCTCACGGGGGCCCCCTCACGTTCGGGGCCCTACGCGGATGCGTAGTCAGCGTATGCCTAAGAACGGGCCTGCTAGCTCTTTCCTGATTGGCCTTATGGCCAGATTTGCTTCATTTGACAGTTGCTCTCTGGACGTGGAAGATGGATTCCAACTTTGCATTCTTTGTCGGAAAGTGCATGGTTGTTTTTTTTTGTATACTAACTGTAAATTTTATATACAATAAACAACAAATAAAAAATATAAAGTACTTAAAAATTATAAAGAGTTTTAAAATTAAAAAATGTGTTAGAGATACAAGGGTTGGGGCATAAGTCATGGCAAGTTGTGAGAATTCAAGCGTGGGTGGAGAATGTGAAATATACAGATGAAAAAACAAGGAATAGATGTGATGTACGGATATCTAACAACATGCCAACGTTTTGCTCCTCGTGTTTATTAAGGAGTTGACATGACGTTTACAGGTTTCATGTTCCAGAATAAATAACGGAGAAATAGCTATTTTGATATACGAGTGTTGTTCGACTCTGATTCAACTCAAATCCTGCACGACAGTTGACTAAGAACTTTGCTCCGTGTTCAACAACAGGAAATCGCAGTGCCACCTGTTTTTCCTTCTGAGCAAATGTCGTGATGCCAGGTTCCAGCTAAAAAAGAAACGTGCCTATTGTTAGATAGTTTGATATAAAGAAAAAGATTTTCTTGGGGTCCACACTGTGTCTAGTGCAATGTGACTTTGACAAATGTTATTTTATAGGAGTACTTATTTCTCTAGCTGGGGGTGGTTCTAATGTAATGGTCTTTAAGTATATATTAATTGTGATTATATTCATTCTAATGTTTTTTTTTGGTTTAATTGTACCAGCTTCAAAATTTTTAGGCAAGCGACTGGGGTCATCTGGTGATTTGATGAACCCTAGTAAAATATGGATGCAAACTATCCCAACCCAAGATTGTGATGTCTTATTTACATTCCCTCCAAATACTCCAGATCAAACTTTGATGTGGATCCTATCACAGTTGCGGACAAGGCTGCCCGAACTAGAGGTTCTTGTTCGCCATCATAGTACCACAGGAGTCTATGGTTACTATCTTACAACTTCGTATGAAAAGTAAGCATGCGATATCCTTTCAGTTTGTTTTTATTTTAGGTTTACTGTTCAATTTTTAACTGCCTCGATCTCGATGTACCTAAATTGATTGTGATTTCAACATGGTTTTAAAATAAAGGGTCGTACAAGTGAAAATGAAAATTATTTATTTTATCCAAAGTGTATACAAGGAATTTAAAAATACGCTCCAAATGCGTTAAGCATGCATACGTGAAAGACACATGGGGATAAGTCAGGGCTGTAGAATGGATGCTGCATTGCTTCCCAGTTGAACTTTTTGATGAGGTCTATCGTTGCTTTCGAGGTGCGAGGACGCGCATTGTCATGGAGAAGAAGCACTCCTTCTGTAAGAAGTCCAAGACGCTTGCATTTGATGGCCGCGCACAATGCCTTCAACGTTTCTCCATACCGTGCTGCATTAACTGTGGTGCCTTTTTCAAGAAAGTCCAGTGATATCGGGCCTTTGCGATGAAAAAACACGATCAACATCACCTTCCCAGTGCTGTTTGCGATTGCTTTTGATTTTTTCGGGGGTGGTGATCCATAATGCTTCCATTGACGACTTTGACGTTTGCTTTCGGGCTGGAAATGAAAGCACCAAGTTTCATCCCCTGTAACGATTCTGTCGAGAAAACTCTCTCCTTCCTGTTCATAGCGAGTCAAATTTGCAGGGACGTGGCCATTCGAACTCCAAGTTGTTCCGATGTCAAAGGATGCGGGACCCATTGTGCACAGATTTTTCTGTAGTGCAGATGGTTCCTAATAATGGAGTGAACAGTTCCATGACTAAAGCCAATTTTAGCAACCACTCTTCTGTTTTCCTTTAAGACAGCCTCAATTTTGGCTTTGGAATCATCCGTGATGGCGCGGTTTGCTTGTCCAGGTCTTTGATCATCTTGCAACGATGACCGTCCCTCCGAAAATCTCTTGCTCCACGCCCAAACACGAGTGAAGGTTAGGCAGTCATTTCCATTGACGTTCTGCATACAACAATGAATTTCAGAAACTGAAACTCCTTCACATGTCAAAAAACGAATCACTGCTCTCTGTTCCTGTTTCGTTGACTCCAATTTGTTGTTTGGACGAAGCGATCACTCGCAGAGCTTCGAAGCGCGAGCTATCGTTCTTTCTCACGTGATGCTATCGTTCTTTCTATTGTTCAATTTGCACGTCGACTTTTTTTTCCCCCCCCCCCACATAAATTTTCGTTTTCATTTGTACGACCCTTTTACTTTGGTTGATGTAATTTTCATTTTGTTTTGTACAGTTTATTGAAAGGAGCTGAAGATCTTCGTCTGCAAAAAAAGCTGAAATTGGAGTATGGTGGAGGGTTGAAGGAATTCATCTTTGAAGAGAAAAAATGCTTTGAAAATGTTAGTGATTCAAGCATTTTCCTGTCAAGTCAAGAGCGACAAAGCATTGTTCTTCATTTGTTGTATAGTTTGACGGCTATAGAAGGAGATGAACTGAACAATATCAGATTTGTCGAAGGCGAAGCGATAAGTATGTACTGTCCGTATGTAACACTTCTTTCATAAGGGTGTCTCAAGCCTTTACGATCAGAATTCTGCAGATGATAGAAGACTATAAATGAATGCTGGTCTTTTCTTCCATTTGTGCTATGAAATTCCGTGTTGAGCACGCAGATGTGGCTGGACACCCTATCTTGATGAACACAAACTTTGTTGCTCTCCTCTCCGTACAATACCGGGATTTCCTCCATGTAAAGAAGTTTCAAAATGTTCCGGTAGTAATTTACATTAACCTTAGTGCTTTTCGCCACCCAACAAAGTTGCATGTGTCCTTTTGAGCAGCACCCCACCACCACCACCACCATGAAGCCTTTCGGAAAACTTTCACAACATTTGCGCACTCAATCAATCCGGCCTTTTGCACCTGCTGGATGGTAGGCAATTGCACGAACCTTACCACAATCTGTGAGGTAAACCCATTTTTCACCTGTAAAATGGCTTTTGTAGGGTTTGCGAGCATTGGTTTTGCTTTCAGGAGAAATGAGCCTCCATATTAGGTGATCTTGAACAGTTCCAGAGACAAATTGACATAGAATCATTGCTAATGACTGTACTTTCATTCAAGATCTCGAGTGCCTAAAGCATTTCCGAAGCTTGGTTTGCTATCTCAAAATTCTCAGTTTACAGTCCTTTATCATCTGTAGAATTTGATTCCTAAAAGCTTGAGGCATCCTGTACCGGTTTCCATGTCACCGGTATCACGCCAGAACAGGAACCCAACGGAAAATTTTCTTGATGACACTTCCTTTCATGTTGGTCATGGAAAAAATCAACAAAAAGCTTGTTGAGCTGTGTTGAAGAAAAATATCCTGTTCTGGTTCTTCAGAACGAAATCCCAATCGGAAAGCAATATTGCTATGACATCAACGTGCCGACCTCTATGTCTGTATCGTTCTGACTTCTTTTTGGCACTATTTCTGTTTCTATCAACTCGGGTCTGCACTGTCTCCACTTTCTTCACTTTCCCTTGGCAAACTCCGAAGCAAATTGAAGATAGAATCAGCTTTTCAGACGCACTTTTCTGTTGATATGGAAATGGAACATTCTTACCATAAGAAATTCCGATTTGATTTTACATTTCCATTTTCTGGTGATGTGGAAACCATACACTGAGTGAGCATATTGTTATGACCACCTGACAAGTTTATGCAAATGCGCACAGGGACGTCGCCACAATGTTGCTAGCGAGCCGGACCAATATAAAAAAGGAAGCTGTGTGTCGTCGACAACAGTAGACGTGTTCCATTCTTCAACTATGGGTAAACGATGCGATTTAACAGCCTTCGAACGCAGGATGATTGCAGGTGCTCGGAGCTATGGAGCGAGTATCAGCGAAACAGCAGCATTCGTTGGGTGCTCGAGAGCAGCCGTCGTTAAAGTATTTAAAGACTGGACGGTTAGCCGGAAGACGGGGTCTGAATGTTTGCGCTGTGGCAACTGTGAATCAAATAACTGCTGACCTTAATCAGGGGTCCTCCAAAACGGTCTCTGAATGCACTGTCTGCCGCACACTGCATCGCATGGGATACAGAAGCCGAAGACCTGTCCGCACACTTTTGCTGTCTGCAGCCGACAAGCAGAAACGACTCCGATTCGCTCAGGAGCACAAGGACTGGACTATCGAGCAGTGGAAACAAATCGTGTGGTCTGACGAGTCACGATTCCAGTTACATAATGCAGACGGCCGCGTGAGAATCTGGCGGAAACAGCACGAAAGCATGGACCGTGCATGCACGAGTACAACCCTTCAGGCCGGTGCGGGCAGTGTTACGGTCTGGGGAATGTTTTCCTGGCATACAGCCGTATCATCGCCGATCAAGTCCACCCTGTCATGTCGATGGCGTACCCTTATGGAGATGGCTACTTCCAGCAAGACAATGCACCATGCCACAGAGCTCGTATTGTGCAGGAGTGGTTCCAGGAACATGAGGGGGACTTTACCTTACTTCGGTGGCCCCCACAATCTCCAGATCTCACTCCAATTGAGCATTTGTAGGACGTAGTCAAAAGAACCATCAGACAGCTGAATCCACCACCGTCCAATCTAGCACAAGCAGACAGTGCTATCCATCAGGCATGGTGTAAGATTCCTCCCACCACTTTCCAACTTCTCGTGGAATCAATGTCAAAAAGTGGTCCAACGAGATACTGAGAGGGTGGTCATAATAATATGCTCACTCAGTATGAAGCTTTTTTGTTTTTATTGTATATGTGCTACTTATTTAAAATGTTAATTGTTGCTTGAAACTATTTTTGTTAGTTCCAAAATGTATATCAGAAGGAATTATCTCTCAGATACTTCCCTTGCACAACGAAAAGATGATCGAAGACTTGCGGGAAACTTGGGTTCGTGCATTTTTAAAGCCACAACCACTTGGTAATGAAAGGGGGGAAAGTTTTTGTATTGAATATCGCTAGAAGCTAATAACTAATTGGATGCCCTGCATTAATGCTTTCCAGATAAGATATGTGAATACTTTGGTGTGAAGATTGCCATATATTTTGCTTGGCTGGGCCATTACACGTCGGCTCTGATAATACCTGCTGTTTTTGGTTTTGTGCTATGGTTACTTCTCTTAGGTCGAGATCAAGTAATGAAAAGTTTTTTTTTATGTGTTTTGTATAGGATTAATACAATTTTTTATTTGACGTCTAAAATTAATGTAGCACGATACCCTTTGAAATTCTTTCCTATAGGTTATAGACGACATCATGTTTGTTGTTTTTGCTTTCTTAAACGTACTCTGGGCCACATTATATTTACTTTCGTGGAAACGATATGGAGCAGAACTTGCCTATCGCTGGGGAACCTTCGATAGTGCAGACGAACTTCTCACACAGCCTAGGCCTCTCTTTAAGGTAAAGTAGTTTTCTATAAGTAAAGAATTGGGTAAATTTTCGGTATCTGCACAATCGCAACCGCGAGTCAAATCGCAAACGATCATGCGACCAAGGTAAGTGAATTTATTTTTTAAAGACTGGGGGGCTGTGCCCCCCAGACCCCCCCTCTAACGAACTGATATATACCCCAACCTATTTGGTTACAGGGGGCAGTTGGTTTCCCCCCCCGGCTGGTTACAGGAATCGCGACAATTCAATTTGCGGATTCAGTCATCGTGCGGTTGTGCAGATACCGAAAATTAACCAAGAATTTATTATAAGGATGGCCACCTATTGCTTCGGGAGAACGCAGCTAACGAACAAACCATTCGGTGATAGCTTTGTGAAGTTTCGAAGCAGAGAAACGAACCTGCACGTGGTTACTAACCTGTTGCAGTTTCTGACTGCATTCTATATGTAAGTGCAGCGCAAGCTGTCCCGCAAGGTCACCACACGACAGTAAGGGTGTGTCTAAAAAGTCCGACCGGTCGCCAACAGGTTACATGGTATAATCGGCGGTCGTCTGCTTCCATTTGTTCGTTCATGGACAGCGCGATCGCGAGCATTTTGCTTCAAAATGGCATCGCAGCAAGGTTCCTCATCATATTTTGCCATCTCCTTTCTCCAAATTCTCGAGTCTGGGTTCGAATCCCGCCGTGGGCATGGATGTTTGTGTTTGTCCCGGGCTGCATACAGATATAACTTTTGTTAAAGGTGCAAAATGATTTTAGTAGTCGACGCCAAATTTTGTAGACTCCCCCCCCTTTCTCCAAATATATTTATTACGTATCGGGGACTCGAACACTTGAAATTTCTACTTCCGTCCGCCATTTTGATTCTACTCACCGAGGCAGCCAACCACGACCAGCATTGGACTACGGTTGCGCTAATTACGACCGACGTTGAATTCCGATCACGATTAGCGCGACCGGATTGCGTTATGAAAATGCTCACATCGTGACCGGACGTTACTTTATGAATCAAGGGTTGTCCAAATCAGGAGAAAATTTAAAATGGATAAAGCCAGTTACGTATGCCTGCATCGTTCCCGCGTCGATCGGACATAGTTGAAATTTCGAGTCAGTCACTGGTGGCTTCAAAACAAGCTTTACGACGGGCTTTGTCTGGTCGCGATCAGTCGGACTTTTTAGACACACCCTTATTCTGCTTCTGGCTGAGTTTGGTAAGGTTAAAAACTTGCGGTTATAAATTTGGCGTTATGTAGAGTCCCGTTATATAGAGGGAGCACTGTGGTTGGATATGATGGTGAGATGACTATTACGTACATGCCAAATGTTGGATATCTTCTCTAGATGTCCACTTTTGATGATCACGTGTCCACATTGCAACCTTCGTGTTCATAGGACCGGAAATGAGCAGAATTACCAATATTTTCCGCAACTGTGGATTAAGCATCACATGTAAGAATGACCCAACAAATGGAAATCTGCTTTGAACCTGGAAAACGATGCACGACCCGGCAATGACTACGTCACGTGCGATGTTTATGAGCTAACATGTATAGATTGTGGACGCTACAGATGTACAAGGAGGTCGTTCAAAAAGAGGTTTGCTGAGTATCGTAGGTCCTGGATCAATGGGGACGAAAATCAGTGATCTTGGAGCGCCTTATGAAGAAGAAACACCAAACACCAGTAGATACAATAACGTCCATCATTCGAACGATCAAAGACGGGTCAGGTACATTTCGGTGTGGCGCTGGCTGTTTTGGCACCGGTTCAAAAAGCCAGTTTTAAAATGGTTTGCATGTAGAACCAATTCAAACTAGGTGGGGGTCTATTTTAGTAACATTCGATTGCCCCCTCCGAGACAAATAAATTTCATTCGGAACTTTTTTCGATCCCATGTGTTGTTTTCGAGAAATTTTAAAATGGGTCACCCTATATATTTTCCGTTAAATTTGTTTGTGGACAACTGATGTGTTGATTCCATCACCTTCTTCACTATGGCTTACCTAGTGATTTGGTAAGAGACGAAACGCGTATATAACGGAAATAATTCAGACGTCTTTTCAGGTGTATCGTATTTTGGAAGAACGTTACTAGACAATTGCAATGAAGGTCATGGGTCAACCATAAAAATGGGTGATGCAGTCGCTGAGAAAGGAATCTTCTGTTTTGGGTGACTTAAGGCTGGTTTCCATTTAGCGTCAGTTTGGCATTTGTTAGGTGTCTGCGTCTTTTTTGGGAATTTTTGAAAAACGCACTCGTTTTCCAATTAGCGTCTGTTAAGCGTCTGTGTCTGTTTGGCGTCGGTGACGTGTCTTTTCAAGATCTGGCATGGCTAGATTTTTAGGCGTCTTTTTCAGGCATCTTTTTGATCTAGCCAATCAGGTGTGATCTACTTCGCTATGGATTCCGGGTAGTTATCTTCACCGATTCAGATGGAGAATCGTGGCTGCCATAGCTGCTGTTCGCCGACACGGGTTCTCGCGACTTTTCCCTCGTGAATTTATTAATAAACAGGTTATAAAATTTGGTGAATCATTTATTTATTAAGTAAAAATGATATAGTAATAAATTCAAAGAGCGAACGTGATCGGAGTGGTTGATATCCTCTTTTTCCATCACCTTGAGAGAGCGACAATTGTTTGCAGCGACTCGACCAATCAGATCAGACCAGAGTCAGGATAACGATTGAAAGTCGCTAAATGGAAAACGATTGAAAGTCGCATGTTAATCACGTCTCGCAGGCGACGATTGCAAAAAAGGACGCCGCACGTGACGAGACGCCAAACCGACGCTAAATGGAAACCAGCCTTTACATTTCCCCTTGGAATTACCCCCCCCCCCCCCACCTAGTTTTGTTAATTAACGAACCCAGTGCTGCCCGTTTTTTTCCCTGTAGAATCCACCAAGCAGAGAAATTCTCTTTTCTCCTTTCTTGAATTTATGCCTGCGAAAATGGTGTTTGTACCGAAACGCGTCCTACCCTATTGCATTGCCTGGTTCTTTTATTCTTTTGTTTGTAGTGATCTTATGTTTTTATTTGTAGGGTGAATTTGAGAAAAGTGCAGTGACTGGCCGGTTAGAGCCAACCTATCCAGCTTGGAAACGAAATTTATTTCGCTACTGCGTCAGTGTCCCTATTATCAGTCTTTGTTTGAGCACCGTAGTCGGCACCATGTTTTTCATGTTAGAACTTCAGGTATACAGTTTATTACTCGTTCGTGTTTGCTTTGAATTATTGTTTACGAGAGAAGAAGCCGTTAATTGTATTGTTAATTTCAGGAATGGTGGGATAAAATGATCGAAAAGCTCACTTATCCATTTTGGTTTTCTTATTTTCCGAAGATATTAATGGCTTGTGTGATTAATATTTTTGATGTAGCTTACCAAAAATTGGCTATATGGCTAAATGACCAAGGTAAATCAACTATTTCACCTGTTTACTTTTGAGTCTAAGGCAGCTTTAAGTGTATCCCCCCCCCTCTGTCGTTGTTGTTGCTTATTTTATTGCTTCTAATTTAAGCTCTAGTTTATAAGTTCTTGTTTGTGAAGCTTCTATGCACATTTCTTAGATAAGTTGTCTGTGTTCAACGAACTGTATAAATGCTGCGGAACTTGCCTGGATTGAGGGGCCTACTATATACATTGAGTGAGCATATTATTATGACCACTCTGTCAGTATCTCGTTGGGTCACCTTTTGCCTTTAATAGTGTGGTGATTCTTCGTGGCATTGATTCCACGAGATGTTGGAAGGAATCTGACACCATGCCTGATGGATAGGACGGTCTAGTTGTGCTAGATTGGACGGTGGTGGATCCAGCTGTCTGATGGTTCGTTCGACTTCGTCCCACAAATGCTCAATTGGAGTGAGATCTGAGGATTGTGGGAGGCCACCAAAGTAAGGTAAAGTCCCCTTCGTGTTCCTGGAACCACTCCTGCACAATACGAGCTCAGTGGCATGGCGCATTGTCTTGCTGGAAGTAGCCATCTCCATTGGGGTATGCCATCAACATGACAGGGTGGACTCGATTGGCGACGATACGGAGATACGCTGTGCCATCCAGACGTTGTTTGACACGTATTAATGGACCCAACGCATGCCAGGAAAACATTCCCCAGACCGTAACATGCCCGCACCAGCCTGAAGGGTTGTACTCATGCATGCGGGGTCCATGCTTTCGTGCCGTTTTCGCCAGATTCTCACGCGGCCGTCTGCATGATGTAACTGGAATCGTGACTCGTCAGACCACACGATTTGTTTCCATTGCTTGATAGTCCAGTCCTTGTGCTCCTGAGCGAATTGGAGTCGTTTCTGCTGGTTGGCTGCAGACAGCAAAGGTGTGTGGACAGGTCTTCGACTTCCATATCCCATGCGATGCAGTGTGTGGCAGACAGTGTATTTAGAGACCCTTTTGGAGGACCGCTGATTAAGGTCAGCAGTGATTTGATGCACAGTTGCCCTTCTGTTATCCTTGACTAGTTTTGACAGTCTCCGTTCTGTCCAATCATCAACCATCTGCGGGCGGCCACAACGCGAACATTCAGACCCAGTCTTCCGGCTAACCGTCCGGGCTTTAAATACTTTAACGACGGCTGCTCTTGAGCACCTGCAATCATCCCGCGCTCGAAGGCTGTGAAATCTCATCGTTTACCCATAGTTGAAGAATGGAACACGTCTACTGTTGTCAACGACACTTGGCTTCCCTTTTTATATTGGTCCGGCCCGCTAGCAACATTGTGGCGACGTCCGTGTGCACGTTTGCATAAACATGTCAGGTGGTCATAATAATATGCTGACTCAGTGTATAGGTTCACCAAATGTTCCTTTATTGAAAGATTTAAGGAACATAGGCATGCTTGGATTAACAAAGATAGGAAACCCGCATGTACCGAGCATCATATGAAAAACAAAGGGGAAAAGAAAGAAAAATGTCACGCCCTCAGTCTCTGACTGATTCTTGCAGGGGGTTATTGTTTGGAAATCTGAGCATAGTTGCTGGGTGTGAGACCTGGTAAGTATGGAGGGGACGTTCCAGCACAGTGAGGGAAGTGGTTGATTTGGTGCAACATGTGGCGAGTGGGACCAGTTTCCCATTCTAACTTATCAAACACGTGCAATGTTCGTATCAGCCCAGGAGTTGGTGAGCCAACTATGGCTCTTCCTTTTCTCCGTGGTTTCTTTGCCACTTTCAATTCCCCTCACCCAGTTGAACAGTGTCACACTTGACAGGGCTCTGTTACCACACACTGCGTATAGTCTGCTGTAAATGTTTGCAGGTCTGCTGCTTTCTTTCCACAAAAACCTCACAGTCCACCTCTGCACGTGACAATTACCCTCCACAATCTGTCACTGACGAGAGACAGGTTGCCTGTCAGATGGCACGCTCGTCTCACTACTCCTGGCATCTAATGATCTCTCACATCATTATTCACTCTTCAAAGTCGACTCTACACCAGCTTGCCACTTCCGAGTCTAAATCTACCTTGAAATTTATCAAGAAGTTTATCATTCCTGAAATATTTTGTACATCAGCACACACGATGCCTACTGTTACGCACTCAGTCTCTGGCTGCTTCTTGCAGGGGGTTATTGTTTGGAAATCTGAGCGTAGTTGCTGAACGTGAGATGTGGTAAGTACGGAGGATGTGCCAACCATGTGGGAAATGGTTGATTTGTGCAACATGTGGCGATTGAGACAGGTTTCCAATAAACATGGTGATCATGGAAATATTAAAAATTTCTTCCTTTGGGGGAGTGTTATTGATTTTTTGGGGTCTAAATGGAAGAACTTATTTATGCTTCTTGACGTTTGTTGTGCCTTCCAACACAATGTATAATGTGAAAGGGGATTATCTATGATGAAAGTAATTAAAAATGACTGCCGCAGAAGATTACAATTTCCTGTGCCTACTGTTTTGATGTGAATAATGCTACAAAGTGACGATATTAGAAACGTTAAACACGATGCTGTTTTAAGGTTTGGTATTGGGTGTGCAAGGCACTTTACCAGTCCTTATGATAAGAAAACATGAGAAAACCTGAAGCTGATATTGTAGAAAGCAAGACTGAAGATGCTGGTGGCGTTATTGAAACAAAGAACCAGTGTGTGAGTCAGAAGGGACTCACAAGGAGACTTCAAGTAGGCATATTTCCTATAATTTTTTCGAAAAAACATTCATAAAGTTTGTTATACGAGGGGTGGGCTGAAAGTAATGCCTCCATGACTGTAACTTTTTTATTTTTTAACCGATTTTCAAAATTCTTTTTGTATCTGATACTCCCATTTCTCCTCTATGTAATGCACTATTCACTTTCGACACAGTCCCCATCCCTTTCCACGCATTGTACCAATGCGTGACTAGTCGGGTGAACCCGTCGGAGGGGAATTCCGGGATTGTTGTCGACACCAAGACCGAACGGCAGGTTTCACCTTGTCGTCAGAACGCGACTCGTGCCCCTTAAGGTGCTCTTGCCTCTTTGGGAAGTGGTGAAAGTCGCAAGGTGCAAAGTCTTTCGTTTTTGAACTGCAGTTTTTCATCTTTGAAGTGTAGGCGCTGCAACCCCCTCTGACGTGTGGCGATCGCGTGCGGACGGGCGTTATCGTGCTGCAGAAGAGGATCCAAAGCTGCCATTCGATCCTCGTGTCGACGACAACCCCGGAATTCCTCTCCGACGGGTTCACTTGACTAGTCATGCATTGGTACAATGCGTGGAAAGGGATGGGGTCTATGTCGAAAAGTGAATAGTGCATTACATAGAGGAGAAATGGGAGTATCAGATACAAAAAGAATTTTGAAAATCGGTTAAAAAATAAAAAAGTTCAGCCATGGAGGCATTACTTTTCAGCCCACCCTCCTAATTTTCCAATTTTCTATCCTTTTTTTTTTTTTTTTTTAATAAAATGCATATAGGGATTATACAGTAAGACCCTGACTTACGTCTCTAATTGGTTCCCAAATCGTGTGACGTAAGTCGAAACATTGATGATTCATGATAATAACCGAACACTTGCATTTTTTTAATAATGTTTTTGGGAAAGCAAATAGCATTTTTTGATGTAAGTGTGAAACAAGCGATGTAACACCGAAACAGTGGCGGAAATTTATAAACGATGTAAGTGCGAAACAACGTAAGTTGGAGTCTTACTGAAATTAAACGTAATCTAAAATTTCCGATTTGCTAAGATTATTTTTACATTCACACGGGGAATTGCCAGGATAAAGTATTTCTCAGTTGGCTGTCTATTTCTGGTTGGTTGAATGAGTTTTTTTTATTTATGTATGCGCCTGTTTTCTTTTTCTTTCGTGCCTGGCACTATAATAAATGAATTACACATTCCCGTAATTATAGAAGACTGGATATGAACCCATACCTGCGGAATTCTATTTTTTATAAGGTGGGGTCAATTATAACAAACTTTATGAATTTTTTTTTTTAATGGAAAATTTTGAGAAGTGCGGCGAATGGCTTTGCATGGATGTTCAATTTGGTGAAAGCTACATGTAGAATTTTACTTACTTACTTTTCAAACCCGCTTATCCGTTAGGGTCGCGGGGGCAGCAGCCCTATGGAGGATCTCCAGCGATCGCGATCTTCCGCCATCAGGCGCATGTCCTCTCTGATAATACGCAAGCAACTCGAACCCAGATTCTCCATGTAGTCTAGCCACCTGGTATCCACCGACCCCTTGGTCTCTTACCTACCAGCTTGGAAATTATCAACTGCCTAGGAAGACTAGTTTGCAGCATCCATATCACGTGGCCATACCAGCGCAACTGAGATCACTCGATGCGGAGAAGTAGCGGCTCAACACCTAAAGATTCCCTTATTGTGCTGCTGTACACTCTATCTAGTAGGGTAATACCTGCCACACCTCTCAGAAATCTCATTTCTTGTACCCACTTGTACCCACGATCGCACTCTTTCGGTCATTACCCAAGCCTCATGAATGGTGAGAATGGGGACAAAGAGAGATTTGAAGACTGAGAGCTTGGCTTTGTTACCCAGCTCGCGTTTCGTTACCACGGATCGCCACAGTTCACGTCTTACACAGCTTGCTGCACCGATCCGAGCATCCAATTCTTTCTCCTGCCGTCCATCACTCGTGAATGCAATCCCGAGATACTTGAATTTCTCCACCTGTCTCGATGAGGTTCCCCTAACATGGGATCAATGTAGAATTTTTTTTATGAAAATCAGTTAGGCCAAATACTTGAAGTTTCCTTATCAGATTACTCAGATTCATTCTGATAAGTTTGCATTAGATAATAAATAGGTATTACATAGTCTTCAGTCAAGCCTAAAATTACTAGTCTGACGAACGGTGTTGTTATCAGTAATAATTAATTTGTGTGATTGTGTATATCTTTGTGATCGTACTTGAGTAAAGGTAAGCCTAAATTTCACTTGACTCCATTTCAGCAACCAAATTTGTAAGTAGGCAACCTGATTTTTTTTTGAGTAGTAGGTTGATGCGTAAGCTCATAGTGGTTTTTTTGGGCATGGCACAGGGAAAAACCGCTATGAACTTGTGCATTAACCCGATAGTATAGGATACATTAGTAAAAAATATTTTTAAAGTTTTTCACTGGTTTAAATTTGCTTATCTTTGAGGGTAGCTTCAATGTAGACACTGATGAAAAACTTTCGCACAAGAAAGTTCAAAATATTGGTAATCTGTTGTTATTTTCCATTTGAGGAAAGATTTGGTAACATCATGTTAATGTGGATTCAAATTCCACTATTGATTCGTCATGCAATTCAAAGATCAGTCGTCTCTGTGACGTGCTTATTACGTTTACATTTTAATTGCCCTCAAGACAATTACGAGGAGATATCTGAGAGTAATGCCATTTGTTTTTTTCAAAGAAAATTACAAAACATAAACAACTACGTGCAGCGGAAACTATGCGTACTTTGCCACATAGGCACCTTGATGATTTGGGCATTTACCCCAACATTGCACCAGTTTCAGAACGCTCCGCTCATAGAACTCCGTCGGCTGCATGGCAGATTTGAGTTCCTCATCAGTTTCAAACCTCTGACCACCCAGAAATCTCTTCACGGGACCTAAACGGATCAGTTTTGATCAATGACGTTGACCATATGCAGGCATGCATTGTTGTAAAAAAGTCAAACATAGTTTCCTCTTTGTGGTCGCTTATAACTAGCTCGCCGCAGTTTAGTCAACATTTCACAATAGGTAGTGACCTTGACGATTCACCCACAAGGTGGGAATTCTGCAAATAGGATGTCTTGCATATCCCAACAAACCGTAAGCGTTTATCTTCAGAGCTGAAGGAGAAACTTTAAATTTTTTGCGAAACTCATCTCCTGGACAATACCATTCAGAAACTCATTTTCTTTCTGGGATCGTCCGTTGCAGATGTGGTAGACTCTAACGCCGCCGTGGCGTTACTGTTGGAGATTTTCCAAAAATTAAAAAAAATTCTACCCACGATTTTAGGCCTACTTCACATCATTTCTCTCAACGATATAAAATGAGTAGTGGCAATGTATTCCTTGATTAATATTTATTGATGTATTCACATTTTATTAATTAAAAATTCACTCCGATAGTGATCGAGTGTGAGTGTTCATCGACAGCGGTGGATTGAACCACCGGGACAACGGGAAAAATCCTGGTGGGCCAGACGGATGCCTTTACTTTCTGAGGGTAATTGAGGGCCGCTTTCGCTGATTTTTCCCGGTACTTGCCCTGTATGATTTAGACTGCCAGTCTGCCCGTGTTCATCGATCAACGTCAGCACTGCATCTAAAAACTTCCCGCTCATAACTGTCTGCCCTTATCTTTCTCGCTATTAACGTTCTCATCATTCACTACACATTAGGCGCATTCTCCATTGCGCACGAAACGAACTATCGTGAGAGTGAGTCACGTGATCAGTGTGAATCGTACAGTGCGATTTATGGAGTTTAGGCAGCCCCAAGAAGAGCAGAGCGTTAACGATAAACCCGCGATTTTTGCAAATGGCGAACCGTGATAGAAAAGTTTAGATATTATATCGATGCTTAATACCATGCAAACAGTTGTAAATCAGCATATTGTAAATGCTGTCGACGAAAGTAGCAGCGACAATGATTTGATCGAAAGTGTTATGGAGGAAATCGAATAATCTGAATTAAGCTTCTCTGCAGTTTCTCCGTTTACATTCACTGTTTCAGATTTGATAGTTGTGTTTTGGTTTCCTCATTGCTCCTCTGCCATCTTCAATACACTGAGCAACCCTGGCCTCTGGCTAGTGTGTTTCACGAGGGCGCTTGAGAGGTGTTAGAAACACCAGTATTTTGTATTATTATTATTATTATTATTCAAATTTGCCAAAGCGGCGTGCAAGCTATATAAACTGAGAGCCAACATTGAAAAGGCTAAAGAGCAATCGTGCAAGCAGCAAGGCAGTTAGGACTCGATGAAAAATGTATTTGGCGCTGGAGGAAATGTATGCAGAAATACGAGGATGGGCGGAAAAGTAATGCCTCCATGGCTGTAATGTTTTTATTTTTTAACCGATTTTCAAAATTCTTTTTGTATCTGATACTCCCATTTCTCGTCTAAGTAATGCACTCTTCACTTTTCGACATAGTCCCCATCCCTTTCCACGCATCGTACCGACGCGTGACTAGTCGGGTGAACCCGTCGGAGGGGAATTCCGGGGTTGTTGTCGACACCAAGACCGAAAGGCAGGTTTCACCTCGTCGTCAGAACGCAACTCGTGCCCCTTAAGGTGCTCTTTCCTCTTTGGGAAGTGGTGAAAGTCGCAAAGTGCAAAGTCTTTCATTTTTGAACTGCGGTTTTTCATTTTTGAACTGTAGGCGCTGCAACCCCCTCTGACGTGTGGCAGTCATGTGCGGACGGGCGTTATCGTGCTGCAGAAGAGGATCCAAAGCAGCCATTCAATCCTCGTGTCGACGACAACCCCAGAATTCCTCTCCGACGGGTTCACCCGACTAGTCACGCGTCAGTACAATGCGTGGAAAGGGATGGGGACTGTGTCGAAAAGTGAATAGTGCATTACATAGAGGAGAAATGTGACAGTCAGCACCGGAAACTTCTACCTTTTTCCCGCGAATTTCAGCGGATTTCTTACGTTTTGCGTAACGAAACCTTTTACGAGCTCGCTGTTATAAGGTTAAAAAATAAATGGCGTTACTTTTTGATATCTCCTTGTACATGAATGTAAAGTGAGATTATTGTAATGTATACAACTATTATAATCTTTATCTTTCAGAGAATTATAGGTTAGAAGAAACTTACGAAAATCATCTGATTGCCAAATTAATTCTGGTTGGTAAAAGAAAAGAAAATTGAATGAGGGTTTTTTTTTTTCCCCGTATTAAAATAAATTTTTTATTCTAAAAGTTTTTCTTTTATGTGAACAGTGTAATTTTGATTTAAACTCTTAACCTTATTGTGGTGCATATTTTTCTTTTTTTTTTTTTTGGCTCAATGTTTTCTGTATGCATTATGGATTTATTTCTTTTTACCAATGAACGGGCATGATGTGGACACTTCTAAACAACTTTTTTTATAACTCATTTGTTTTGTTTTTTCATTTGATTTGTTCTTATAATTTTATTGTTGTTTTACTTCTTATGCTTCATCAGAAAATTGTAGACTGGAAGAAAGCTATGAAAAGCATCTCGTAATAAAAAACGCAGTGGTTAGTACACAAACACTTCTAGTGCTTTGTGGAAATTGGTGTTTTTTTTTAAAATCCAAAAAAATAAGAAAAAAAAAACAAAAAAAAAACACATTGATTTCTACCTGCATGAATCCGAATGTTGCCATATCGTTGTTGTTGTTGTTGTCGTTTCAAATTTCAAAGATTCGATCCCGAGTAATTTGTTATCTGTGAAATGCAAATCACATACGTTTATTTTTGTTATTATCTTTTTACTTAAATTATTAATGTGTTCTGCTGTTTGGCTCTTAAAATTTTTTCTAAGCAATTTTAAACGAAAAGTTCAAAGCTCCGTCGTACTCTGTATGCATGTCTTAGTAGCATGTGTAGGGAGAGTTGAAACGCTCTCGACGCATTCGTCAAACAATAATAATTTCTCTTGTTTTCAGTTTCAGTTTGTCAATTCCTTTCTTTCACTGTTCTACATTGCTTTCTATCTTCAGGATATGGATAAGTTGCGAGAAGTGAGTATTGACCATGAGTTGCGAGAACATTTGTAATCTAGCTTAGGCTGCTCCTTAAATGTACGACAGGCGGTCATAAAATCGTTACAATCGGCCAGAAGACTTGAGAGGAATCTGACGCCATGCCTGATGGATAGCACTGTCTAGTTGTGCTAGATTGGATGGTGGTGGATCCAGCCGTCTGATGGTTCTTACGACTTCATCCCACAAATGCTCAATAGGAGTGAGATCTGGGGATCGTGGGGGCCACCGAAGTAAGGTAAAGTCCCCCTCGTGTTCCTGGAACCACTCCTGCACGATACGAGCTCTGTGGCATGGCGCATTGTCTTGCTGGAAGTAGCCATCTTCATTGGGGTACGCCATCAACATGACAGGGTGCACTTGATCGGCTATGATACGGAGGTAAGCTGTGCCATCCAGACGTTGTTCAACACGTATTAACGGACCCAACGCATGCCAGGAAAACATTCCCCAGACCATAACACTGCCCGCACCGGCCTGAAAGGTTTGTACTCGTGCATGCGGGGTCCATGCTTTCGTGCCGTTTTCGCCAGATTCTCTCGCGGCCGTCTGCATGATGTAACTGGAATCGTGACTCGTCAGACCTCACGATTTGTTTCCACTGCTCGATAGTCTAGTCCTTGTGCTCCTGAGCGAATCGGAGTCGTTTCCGCTCGTTGGCTGCAGACAGCAAAGGTGTGATGCTGTGTGCGGCGGACAGTGCATTCAGAGACCGTTTTGGAGGACCCCTGATTAAGGTCAGCAGTGATTTGATGCACAGTTGCCCTTCTGTTATCCTTGACCAGTCGTGACAGTCTCCGTTCTGTCCGATCGTCAACCATCCGCGGGCAGCCACAACGCGAACGTTCAGGCCCCGTCTTCCGGCTAACCGTCCAGTCTTTAAAGACTTTAACGACGGCTGCTCTCGAGCACACCACGAATGCTAATGCTGTTTCGCTGATACTCGCTCCATAGCTCCGAGCATCTACAATCATCCCGCATTTGAAGGCTGTTAAATCGCGTCGTTTACTCATAGTTGAAGAATGGAACACGTCTACTGTTGTCGACGACACGCAGCTTCCCTTTTTATATTGGTCAGGCCCAATAGCAACATTGGGGTGACGTCCTTGCGCGCATTTGCATAAACATGTCAGGTGGTGGCGTCGATCCTTCTCCACACGTGCATCTCCCGGAGCCACACACTTTTCCCAACGAGGGACGACTTTACTTCCACGGGACTACACGGGACCAACGGCTTTACTTCCCTTCCGAAGGAAGTGCGTGATCTCAGGATTTAGCCCCTGAAAAAATCCTCGTCGTCCTCGGCCAGGGTCGAACCTGGTACAATTTTTCCGCAAATAAACTTCTAAGAACGTGACTCTGATCTTGCGTGAGAACTTGCACAACTGAACATCACCGTTTGCCTGTGCTTATACAACCGTCGTATCATGTAGTGCTCTGATATTGTGTAACGCATTCGTAAGATTACACACAATTACCACAAGTAGAAATACTCGGATATTTTTTGCAGTAATTACGTATTAAACTTGGAGTTTGGGGACTTTCGAATCACCCTGAGAAGTCCTCCTTTTGGCTGTAGAACTGCTCCACCTCGAAGATGACCTCATCGTCGTCTTGGAAATGCCGTCCATGAAGCAGGTTCTTTAGGCGAGGGAAGAAGAAGAAGAAGTCGCTTGGGGTCAGGTCAGGTGAATAGGGAGAACTTCAGCCTCAGCACAATGCGCATGGTCTCGTGTGCAGAATGTGCTGGCGCATTGTCATGGAGAAGTCTGACCCCTTTGGACACCTTGCTTTCCTGCATTGACTTAATGGCCTCCCATAACTTCCACCAGAGGTCCTGGTTATACGTTCCCAGGATGCCTTTTCGCTCGTACTTCGTCAAAACAACCCCTCGTGAGTCCCAAAAAACACTTGACATAACCTTTCCCGACGATGACTGTGACTTCACCTTCTTCAAATGCAGGAACCTTATGGCTTGCACCTCCAATTTTCTGACAGGCTGCGCCATGTTGCTTTTGATGTTCTGCGGTACTGCATCAAACGGTACTTCACCGAATCAAACGCTTTGTATCCTCCAGCACTCGAAGGTACATCTCCCAGTGACCTCACATTTTCAAAAGTGATCTTTCTTTCATGTTGATTGTAATGACTTTATGACTGCCCTTCGTAAAGATGTCTGCAAAGTTTGTATAATTACCGTAGTGCTTCTACAAACTGCAGACATCCCATCATTTATACTGATTTTACTTTTTTTCCGATTATTAGGAACGTGCAGTTTTATAGGCCTTATTCTATTCTTTTTACAGCAATTAGCTGCATTACTTATAACAAGACAAGTTATTGGAAATATACGCGAGTCGTTTATTCCGTTTGTAACAGAGCAAGTTACTTTGGCTCGAATGGCGTATGAAAAATTTGGCACCATTCATCCAAACACAGAAGAAGGGCAGTGCATCGATGATCTGAAAAACAGTCAGGACTATGAAGACGACAGCGACAATCATAATCATATCGACGAAAGTGAATATCAAAACTCGTGTGAGCTCCAAGATAATGAAGGCAACGGCAATAGAAACGTGTGCCAAGCAGAAGTGGAAAGTTCCATGTATAAGGTTCGTTTGTCTTTCTGTTAAAATTCGTTCTTGGAAGTTTGTGCGCACGGATCATACAGGGTGTTTCAAAATTATGTACAATAAATTTAGTGACATATTCTTCAGGTCAAAAGAAGACGAAAATGTTCTATAGCACTTTGTCTGGAAACAATTTGTTTGCGAGTAATCCAATATGATAGAGTAGGGAAGCACGGTAGTTAGCGGACGATATTTTAGCAGTTCCAGCGTTTCGACCCAACACTAGGTTGAGTGGTTTGTTCCATTTAAACCTACTTTAGGGTTGTTCCATTAGTTGTGTACGCTTGTTTCCATTACTCTACATCCACTAGGAATAGCAATTTCAGAACGTTTGCGTGCTTTGACGCATTACGATTTACGTAAAAAAAAGTCATGTACACGTATTCCAGTGCAGAATACACTGACATGCACCTAATGTATGGTCTTGCGGACGGAAATGCTGTGGAAGCAAGAAGACTCTACCAAGAACGCTTTCCGAATAGACGATTGCCAAATAATCGAACATTTGTATCTGTCGACAGACATTTGAAGGAGCGTGGTTCCTTTGGCCGTCAAACAGGACAAGGGCGGCCTGTAGCACATTCTCCGGATGAGGAGGATGTGATAATTGACATCATACATGATGAACCACAGGCAAGCACCCGTCGTATTTCTTCCATGGTACACATTCCGCACTCATCTGTTTGGCGCATTCTTCACCGTCAGCTTTTGCATCCATACCACCTGCAACTGGTTCAGGCACTGAACCCAACGGACTATCCACACCGACAACGATTTTGCCAATGGATACAACGTCGTCATGCTGCAGACCCTAGTTGTCTCAGCCAGATACTTTTCACGGAAGCAACCTTCACCCGGACAGGAATCGTAAATTCTCACAACCAGCACCATTGGGCAGATGCTAACCCGCATGTTACCAGAGCTCGAGCGCATCAAGAGCGTTTCTCCGTGAACATTTGGTGTGGAATTGTCGGAAATAACTTAATTGGCCCTTATGTGTTGCCGCCACGATTGACTGGGCGAACGTATCTTTTGTTTCTGCAGAATGCATTGCCAGAATTACTGGAAGATGTTCCTCTTTTGATAAGATCTAACATGTGGTTCATGCATGAGGGCGCTCCAGCACATTTCAGCCATGTTGTGCGCGCACACCTTAATGCTGCATACACAAATCGGTGGATAGGTCGAGGTGGACCGGTAGCCTGGCCTGCAAGATTACCCGAACTTAATCCCTTGGACTTTTTTCTGTGGGGTCATGTGAAAACGATCGTCTACAGCACAGAAGTTCCTAACATTATGGATCTGCGACAACGAATTGAAAATGCATGCCAAACCATTCGTAATGCTGGCGACGAACTCTTCCATGACATCAGATGTCGCTCATGCAACGAGCCGAAGCGTGCGTGCGAGCTGGTGGTGGGCACTTTGAACAATTCCTGTAATTTGGAGCCACGGGTTTAGTTGGCTGTATCGCGTAAATAAATCGTTTCCAGACAAAGTGCTATAGAACATTTTCGTCTTCATTTGACCTGAAGAATATGTCACTAAATTTATTGTACATAATTTTGAAACACCCTGTATAAAAGATGAAAATCGCTTAAATAATGTTGTAAATTTTTCTTTTAGTACGACGGCACGTTTGAAGACTACTTGGAAATGTTCATCCAGTTTGGTTATGTCATTCTTTTTTCATCAGCATTTCCACTTGCAGCCATGTGCGCCTTACTAAACAACATCGTCGAGATTCGAAGTGATGCCTTCAAGTTATGTTGCATCTTTCAAAGGCCTTTTGGTCAACGAGTTGAAAACATCGGTTCTTGGGAGGTATGGAATTTTAAAAAAGTATTGGGTGTTCAATTTAATTCTGTGCACCAGGGATGACTCTGGCCATTTCTCCTCAAACATGTTGCAAAATTCGTAGTTGCTGCATGTAACGATCATTTTGACTGTCTACCCTAACGAGAGAAACTCGTGGTATAGCACCCCCTTCTGACTCCAGCAGATGCACAACAGAACCTTCTGGCTCGTTGATGTTGTGCTTGGGCTGCAAGGAGGCAGTTTGATAGGGTTGACCTAAATTTTCCTGATCTCCTGGTATCAGGAACAGGAAACGGTCCCCTTAAAGCATTGCGTTCAGTTTGGGGAACATAGTGTCGGTCGGTTGTATGGGGGAATGAGGAAGCACAGTCATTCCATGTTTGGCTAAAAGCTCATGAATGCCGAGAGAGCTTGGGCGTGGTCTTAATGGAAAAACCAGTTCTGATTGCACCAAAGTTCTGGTCTTTTCCTCCTTATGTTTTCTCCGAGACATTTCAGAAGTTGGAGGTAGTAACGGACAGTTCACTTTCTGACATTGGGTGGAGGAATTTGTGATGAACAGCACCATTGGCATCACAAAACATGATTACCGTGCTTGTGATGTCATCCGTGCTTTGTGATGAACTGCATCATTGACATCACTGCTTACCAGCTCTATTGTTTTTTTCTGAAGAAGTGACACTTGTGGTGGTACCAGGCAATATTTCATTAGGCCATGTTCGGAAAGCTACTGTAAATGTCGTCGCTTTAGAAAAATCAACCTATACGAGGAGGTATCCAAAAGTTCTCAGACAGGTGCATTATGTAGGAAATGAGAAAAGTACACACTTTTGCCGTTAGATGTAGCTATACGCATGTCACACGAGTGGATGTGTCAATGGCGGGGGAAAAAGTTCATTCACCGGCAGTGCATGCTAGAGTGATAACGCGTTAGAAGCCAAATGGACAAAAAACATGAGCATTGTGTTTGCGTGTGAAATTTTGCATGAAGGTGGATAAATCCGTCACGGAAACTCTGGAAATACTTCGTCAGGCATACGGAGGACACAGTTAGCTTTTTGAGTGATATTCTCAGTTCAAGGGCATTCAAACCTCAGTGGAAGACTGCAAGCGTTCGGGATGGTCATGAACCAGCACAACACCGGAGAATGTTGCGAAAATTGTACAGGGTGTCCCACTCGGGACGGACCTTTTAAAATTTCATATAACTCTGGAATGTGTTAATGTAAAGGCAAACTGTAGGAACCTGCAATAACTTTATTTAATGGAAAACAAGTCCAGATTATAAAAGGTGTTGAAAATGTCCTCCCGCAGCGTCCGCACTCAAGGCAATGCGACGCTCCATATTCGCGAATGTCCTCTGCAACGTCACTGTCAACGGCAGCAGTTTCATGCTTGATGCTTAATTTGAGGTGTTCAGTGGTCCTGGGTTTGCTTGCATAAACCTTGCTCTTTAAGTATCCCCATAAAGAGAAATCGGGCGATCAAGGTGTAACTGACCCAGTGATCCAGTAGGTCTTCACAATGAAGACTCTCTCTGGTACGGTATAATGCATGCTTGCTTTTGCCACTTTGCAAGGATGGACTCTGCACCGCGCTGGCACCACCTGGAGCTGGAACCTGGTATAGAAGCAGTTTTGCATTAACTAAGGAATATTTTGAGCATTGGTGCATGATGTTACATCCAAGTTTTGCAGAGTAATTCGTGTTTTTAAAGGGTCAACCCCGAGTGGGATACCCTGTAGAACTGATTCAAGGGGATTGTTGCTGAATTATTTAGGAACTGTGTGAAATGGTAGGAATTGGTTATGTGCAATGCCAAACAATTCTCACCAAAGACCTGCAAAGACCACTGATGTTTTTGGCAATGAACATCATGGCAGTCATACCCTATGCTCCCTACTCACCTGACCTGGCCTTGTTTTCGAAAATGAAGTTGAAGCTCAAAGGGTGTCGCTTTGACACCGTGGATACCCCTCAACAGATTCATGGAAAACAGCTTCATGAAAGTGTTCCATGATTGGCAAACGCACTGGGACGCTAAGCCTAAACCGATGTATGATGACAATAAAATGTCCGGGAACTTTTGGATACCACGTTGTAGAACTTTTTAAATAGACCTTTTCATATCAATTTCCACTTTGTTATATGCATAGGGCTCGTAAGTTTTATGTTCAAAATCATAACCTGGCATTGTCTCTTTTGCTTTTCTTAGGGTGCAATGGAAGCCATGTGCATAATAGCTGTTATGGTCAATAGTGCTCTGATTGGAATGTCAGGACAAGTCCATCGTGTATTCCCAGATTTATCTACAACTGGTACAATTATACTAATTGTCATTTTGGAGGTAATTTTTTTTTAAGCTTGACCAGTAACTAGCTTTTTGATATGGCTACAAGGATAATCACAATTTATTTCTCTGAAAGTATAGAACATACAGCTTTGCAACTCGGGTATTGCATTGCTATGTGAAGTCTCCCGAGTTCTACGGTCTATCCTTCAGTTTCTCCTTCAAAGGGCTAAGCATGTAGAAATCAGACAGTGCCAAATTTGGAATATAGGATGGACGAGGCAATATGGTGAAGCTTTTAATATTCTTCACTGGCATCCTCCATTTTTAACACTTGCTATCCTCCTGCCACCTGGAGGCAGAGTGTAGCATTGTTCATACCATCATAGAAATAAATTGTGGTGCATTATTTTTTGAACCCTCGCTGTACAAGAAGCCTGAATGAACTTTTAATTAAGAAATGATACCAGGGGTCCCAAAAATGAGACACGATTTGAAAAACCAATTAACAAAAAACAGAAGGGGGAAAGAAAGGTATATATAGAAAATCTGTGGTTTTCCTAAGCAGAACGCAGCACACTGTATATTTCTATCGCTTCCGTTTTATGTTAATTGATTTTTCAAATCATTGTTCATTTTCGGGACACCTGGAACTTGGGAGGCTTAAATTGTGCTTAGGCATATTTTTTTATCAATTAGGTAAGCTTATTTGGAAAGATTGGGTGTAGCATTCAAACCAACGAACCAAACTCAATAAACCTGATGTAAGGAGTCTTCCATTAAGATGAATTTATTTATTTACTTTTTTTAATGACTTGTTTGGCTGTGATGAGGCATTTTGGAGTTAACACCCCCCCCCCCAAC
>JAHWFO010113396.1:2198531-2212617 GCA_023313115.1 Rhysida immarginata | reverse complement strand
TGAATGAAGAAATGGCAGAAGTATTCATTGACCCAAACACAATAAAAACTATGTCAACAGCCTCCTCTCATTGAGGTGAACGTTTTTTGAGAATAACTGTTTGGCTGCAGAGCCATTTTGAAGTAATTAAGGTTTAAAGGCCCCCCCCCCCCTCCAACAGGAAAAATTTTCTTTTTTGACTCAGTGGGTAGTCCTTTGCGAAAGTAGCATTCCACCATTACAATTTCTTTTTGTCGTTTTCATTTTTCACATATCCCACCTACGTAAACTGAATTATCCGTTACAGGAAAAGTTATCCATAGAATTTAAATTTATTTTCTGTACGCTCTTAACGCAACTTTCTTGGATATGACGGAAAGCTTATGTACTTGGTTATCGCTAATGTCAAATTTATCGACCTCGGTGGTTCAGTGATTGCCTCTGATGCCTGAGGACGTGGATTTTTTCAGGGGGGAAATCCTGAGATCATGCACTTCCTTCGGAAGGGAAGTAAACCCGTTGGTCTCGTGTAGTCGTTTGCCGGCTGCACGTTAAAGAACCCTTGCGAGGCAAAATTTGCGGCCCCTATAACGCCATCCTGAAATGACCATGGCAGTTGAAAAGGACGTTAATACAAAACAAACCAAGCCAAACCTAATGTCAAATTTACAACGTTGCCGTTTTAAAAAGAAATTGCCTCCATGGCTGTTACTTTTTTATTTGGTAACCTACTATGTAATGCACTATTCACTAATCGACATACAATGGACTGAATAAAGTGAAGATAAAAAATTCTTTTACTGCAACCTCATCTTATACAATGAACTATCAAAAAGTTGAGGAATTCCAGGGTTGTTGACAAGGATTGAATGGCAGCTTTCTCCTCATCGTTTGAACACAACTCGTGTCCCTTAAGGTGCCGTTTCATCTTGGGAAGAAGTGAAAGTCACAAGTGCAATGTCTTTCATCTTTGAACTGGACTAAAATTATAGTTTGTTTTTGCATACTCCAAGATGCAATATGCCTTTTCACTCACAGCCACCATCTTTACTTTTATCGTGACACTAGCGCCACCACAGCCTCCAATTGCAGGATGGTTAAAAATATGAGTTTTCCTGCATTTTAAATCCGATCTGGTTAGTTTATGTTGTAAAATTTTGAAATTCTGGACATCATTTTGAATCACCCTGTATAAGCAAGTTAAGTTATACAGGGTGCGGCAGGTATTTGAGAACAAAACGACGTCCGCAAGTAAAAGGAGTAGACACTTGAGATACCAAAGATACCACAGCCTTTAATACAATTTACATTTTTGTACAAAGGACTACAAAATACATTGTTATTCAATAAAACCACCATCCTCCACACGCTGTTGGAACTGCTGGCAGGCAGCAGTGAGGTGGATTTTCAGGATTTCTGCCATTGCCTCTACAATAGCTGGCCTGAGAGCTACAACTCCCTTTCAACGACACTCCAGACGTAATAGTCCAAGGATTGAGATCAGGGGAGCTGGGGTAGGGGGCACATATTGGGAGGGATGTGGTCGTGAAGATTCCTGGTGATCCATGCTTGGGTGCTATATGCCTTACGACTTTGAGCAGAGCCGTGTTGAAAAATCCATTTCGGCAGTTTAACTTCTGGTCTTGCGCGAAGTTTTCCTCATTTCTCCGGATGCTTCAGCTTGTTAAGGAGGAGTTTGGCCCATTCTTGGTTGTCTCGGACATGAACTGTCCCCTCTGCAACGGGAGCAGCCTTTGCCCAGTTGTCTCGCCTTGCTCAATGCAATGGTGGAGTTAAGCAACCTTGGGCGCAGCTAATCACAGGTTGGGTGGCCACCTGGAAATTTCCGTCGGTCCGAGCTGCTGCGATAGTCATACAGCAGTCGTTAAGATATAGGGATGGCACAAAACTCCCTCGAAGGACTCAACTACCCTCTGTACTAGATACCCCTCTGTAACACATACCGGAGGTCTTCATGCACCACACGTCGAATGGTCGCCTCATTAACCTGCAGCTATCTCCTGAGTACCCTTACGGACTTTCCAGCGTCCTGATACAGTCAGAATGCCGCCAATGTAGTTTCCCCTGTGAAACTGTTGACACATCACCACTGCCAGCGCCCAGTTCTCCCCGAACTTTGAACACGAACAAACTGGCGACTTTCAGGAATGAAGCAATCTCGGAGTCGGAATGTCCTGCAGCCAAGGAGACGACAGCATGTTGCTTAGTTTGCTGGGTTATCTTTAGATCCGCCATGTTTCGGAATTGTGTTAAATAGTACGACTTGTTCTCAAATACCTGCCGCACCCTGTAGATTAGCCTCTTAAGCACTAGTTGAGATTTTGTAGCAATTGGTATCTGGTATAAAATTTGCATTTATTTCTGTGCTTAGCATCTGACACTTTGTCTGAAACTGGCCATTCAGCTTGCTGTTCCCCACGTACCTGGATGGTTAGCGACAGAAAGAGCTAAAATTGAATTTAACAGAAGGGAAGCTGTGAAGGTACCAATATACTTGACGTGACTCTGAATTTTTGACTGCGAAATGAAGTGGTTGAAAATTAAATTTTTTTTTGTTTACTTTCAGAAATTGATACGTACGCATTCAGGCTCGAGTTTAGTTCTGCGGAGTTCACCGCCAGTTTTCCCTCAAATGAACAACCACTGTCGAAGCGTAGGCTCTCAAACGACGGAGTGCTTCGAAGACCTCCTGGGTAACAACGAACCATCTCAAAGAGGATGGGCAAGAAAACCAAAAAACTTCTCGAAATTTAAATTTTACGAACGCATCAAAAGAAGCCAGAAAAAGGCAGCTTCAGCGTCGGAGCATGCAACTCCTCAAAACAACGACGATAACAGCGAAGCAGCGGCTACAAAATCGACATCGGAGTCAGAGTCACTTTCTACTGATCAAAACGAAAACTTACCGTTGGACAGCGAAACCGAAAACGTATCGCCAGCAACTACAAACGCGTCGAGCGAAAATCTTTCGCAAGAACCACCGCCGCAAGAGACGGCCCCGACTAACGAGACCAGTGCGTCGGAAGAAACCGTTGCTACGCTAGACGACAAAAAAAATAATTCCCCAATGCATTCCACGCCGTTTACAAAACTCGCAAGATTTTCGCCCCCGACGTTTAAATTCAAAACCTTCAAAAGGTTCTCCTTTGACAGCCAATCGAGCCCAGAGGCCGGTTCGAGCAAATCGAAAAACTTTAGTGGTCTGCAGTTTCTGCGAAAATCAGTTATTCAGAATTTATCATCAAATACGAACGAATTAGGCGATCACGACAAATCATCTAAAGAGCATACCAAAATGGATTGAGCTGGTTTTGGTGGGCGGAGAAACGACCCCAACAAATCGTCCCGAAAAACTGACTTTTGCACTTTTCATTTGCTCCCTTACATTCCAACCCAAACGAATTTCTAAATGTTAAAGCACAGAGCAATAACTTGTTTATTCAAGCAGGAACAGAAGACCCATTTCCAAAAGTGTGTGTTGATTTTTTTAAAAGCTATGCAAAATTTTACTATCAATGTTGTTTTGTAAGTTCTGAAATTTTTTGATGTGTTAAAGGTTTCTTTTTTTAAATTCCATTTCTAATAAAGAATTTTATCCTGTAATAATAAAGTGGTGTTGAAAGGAAAAAAAAAAATTAATTTGATTTCAATTATTTAATCTTCATTTAATTAATGAATTTACACTCAATCCCTCTGCATCATTTTTTGACGGGCTAATTTCTTCTTAGACACTTTCTTCTTTGCAGGCTCTTCATCGGCTGTCGGCTTGGCTACGACTTGTTCTTTCTCAGTCAGTATTACTTCAATATGACATGGGCTGCTCATGTAGGCTGTAAGGGTGGAAAAGAAACATTTGTTTAAATTAACATTATGTATCTTAAAGCAAAATAAACTTAACAGCAAGTGTAGTACGAGAGTAAGTCGATATGGTGCTACTAGAATTGAAACAACGTGTCTCCGAATAGACTGCTGACGTAAGGGCATGTCTAAAAAGTCCGACCGGTCAAATACCAGAGTTTAGATGCCTGTCCAGTAATATCGAACTCATCGGATTGCCACTGATCTACTGACAAATATGACATTTCGCAACGTGATTAATGTAAATAATCTTTATTTCAGGAGTAACTCCTTATTTAATGTGCGAAGCCTGTCGACACTTATGACTGGAGAAAGCAAGCATTTTTCTTGAAAAAGAATAAAACACGAACATACAAATGTCACCTTCTGTTCTACCATTCTTTTGGGGTTCTGTTTGTCCACAGCTACGATAATGCGTGCATTACGCTCTCCTTAGCTAAGAAATCTGCTTTCAGAATGTCCACATTTGTAAAACGCGAGTGCTTGCTCAACCATGTTGAAAGCTCTGCTGACCTCCACTCTACCTACAAACTTTTTGGGCAGTTGCGTTAAAAATTTTTGATTTCCGGTCGCGATTTTCAGGCATTTAGGATGGCTCGGTCAGTTGCAGGAAGCTGTGGTCGAGACTTTTAGGATAGTTTTTGGCACGACTGATCATGCCGGTTGGTCGCGAGTTGTATTACTAGACAAGCCCAAAGTCGACTGTTTCAGTGCAGCACAGAATACTACCAAGGGAGCACCAAGCTTGAAAAGAAATAAAGAAATGGTAGTTTATGAATAAACAAACTGGACATCCTCCGCATCACAGAAGGAGCATAAATACAGTAGAACCTCTGTAGAGCGAAACTAACGGACTGGCAAAATCATTTCGCTATATAGATATTTCGTTGCAGGGAGGTGGTGTTAAAATTTGCTGGTAATTGCATTTATATATTTTAAATTTAGTATTTATCTATAAAAATGAAGCGTTTTATATTAATTTGAATGCTTCTTAACATTAAGAGCAAAACTTTTTCGATACTTGACATCGCTGCCTATCTAGTGTCACCTAGGCCGCCATTACTGAAAATTTTGTTTGCATCGCGATTATTTTTTCTGAAAAAATTAAAATTTGAAAGCAGAACGAGTCGAAAATAATATTGAATACGTATTTTACAGAAAAGCATGTATATTAGGGCCGACGAGTGTTTTTTCCGAGTTTCGAAAGCTTTTATAGTAGTTCTCGTGCCGATTCTCTTAGAAAATAAATTTTTAACATGCTTGCACATTTAAGCGTCTGAGCAGGCCGCCATTATTGCTGTGCAGTGCATCATGGGTAGTTTGGTGCGATAACGTTCTCTTTTTGCCGATAAAATAGGCCTAATGCCAGCGCCGCAACCGACTGGGCAGAGCTTGTGACGTAAGAACTTGCTTTTAACTTCGTTTGTTGGCCGTTTGCGATGATTTCGTTCGTTGATTGTCTGGTCATGCTAAGTAAGGGAACCAAATTTCGCAAATAAAGAGCTAAAATTTACCTTAAAATTTATTGTCTGGACCGAAAAATCCTTTCGTCATAGGGATAATTACGCTATAAAGATTTCGCCATACGGAGATTGAAAAAGCATTAAATCCATAGGATTTTTGCCGGGACCACAGAAAAATTTCGTTATAGAGAGAATTTCGCTATATCGACCATCGCTCTACGGAGGTTCCACTGTAGAAATCTGGTGATTTTTTTGTCTACAAACACACAAGACATGCAGCATGACAATTATTGAGCTACATGAAATAAAAAATCAAATTTTCAAAAACTACAGATATTCGTATTTAGTGTATGACATGTTCGATATGCTTGCCATCAATGGCTGTGATGTGGCACAGACAAAGAGCAAAATTCCACTAAACTCTCTGAAGCGTCGAGACATCAATGCTTTTGATGGTTGTTTTGAGCTCAGCGATGGGTCCGGGGTTATTTGCGTAAACTTCGTCTTTAATACTCCCCTGCAAAAATCAGTCACAAGGGTTGAGATCAGGAGAATATGGCATCCAAGCGATTCCCATTCCACTGGCCTCTGGGTACCCCAAAGCCAGAATGCGCTCTCACAAGTGCTCTTCCAGGGCTTCAAACACTCAATTGGTCCAAGGGGGTCATGCTCCATCCTGCATGAACCACATCTTTTTGAAATCTGGGTCACTTTGGAATAGGGATGAGATTTTTTTCTAAAATTTTCAACGAAAAATGAACAACGACAACAATACGAGTGCGCATGATCAAAAAAATCCCAACAGGCCCTGAAATTTCAAGCCCTGCATACTTTCACAATATTAGAATTAAAAAACAATTTTTTCCCCTCCTTCCCTCTCTGGAGAATAGAAAAACGCATCTAAAACATTTAGTGATTGGTGAAAAGGGATTTTGAAAATCTTTCATACTTTTCAAGAAAATCGACCCATGGACAGACGAGACCAAAGCACTTAATAACGACCCAACTCATACTTACGGTTAATACGGCCGTGAGCACGATACGTGCGTCGTCTCATGTGTGGAGCCCTGTTCACTTGAATGTGTTCGATTACTAAGCGGTCGACTTCCAATCCCTTGTAATCGGCATTACTCTCTGCATTTTTCAATAACTGCAGCAAGAAGCCTGCACTCTTCTTGGGCCAACGACCTTGCGTGCATCCCCATTGTTTTGCCTTGAAAGGAACAAGTTAAACAATCAATTGTTTCAGATTTCATTCAATAATTAAGCAACTACCAACACTATCATAAGAAAAAAAAATTTTTTTTAAGTTCATCCAATACCAATTTAACACAAGAAACTGTCAATGTAAGAGATGGTCGATACCAATATCAGTGCATCCATATCCTTAAAAACTTTATATTACATATGACACCTAATTCAAATACTCCCCCATTCTTCCCAACAATCTACACAGGGTAGACACAAAGTCTAGTCAATATTTCAAAAATTCACCAATAAAAGATGTTAACCTCAGATATATACAGATTGTGTGCACCTTAAGTTGACTGAAAAAGCCTAAGCAGTCCTCCATTTCCATGCAAATTTTCTCTAGACTCCTTTAGTTTATCGTCGCAATTGCAGATGTAATGCATTCCTCAAAGTCCTCAATGCCCTTCACTGGTGTGCAGGTACACAACATCTTCCACAAAACGCCACAGAAAAACCAAATGGCTTAAGGTCCAGCGATATTGGTGGCCAGAGAAGCGGGCCGTTGTGCCCGATCCCTCATGGTAGGTATCCTCGCACGGATAGCCATTTACATTAGCTGTAGTCTCACAAAAGAAAAAGGGTCCATTATCCCCCATCACTCATTAACTTCTGCACTACCCAGATAGTGTTCATGTACAGCATGAGGATTTTCCGATCCCCATATTCTCACATTAAGCCGAAACATGAAATATTGCTTCATCTGAGAAGGCTGCATTTTTTAGAAAATCATTGCCTGCATCAATACGGTGCAACATCTATTGCAAAGGCCATGTGCATGGGTATATCAATGTATAATCTCGTCACTTTGAACGCACACAAATGCAAACGTTTATGAAGGATCTGACAGTTGAACAAGGCATTTGTAACTGGTGAGAAGCAGTCCTCGCTGACGGAAAGCCTTCCGTGGCACTTGCTCAACGTTTCTTCCGATAGACTAGGCCGACCCGATCTTTTCTCCATGAACCTAAAATGCCATCGTTTTATACTCCTCAAAGATGGTGGATCTCAACAAATGTTATTCTTAAGTACTGCTGCATCTGAATAACAATCATTTTTGATATACCACCCTACGCACCGAGTTTTTTCACTGACAGTCGCATTTTTGAAAACCTGAACACAGCGCCTCTCTCGGCAACATTAAAATAAAAACAAAACACCCCACCACTCACTTCCTGGGTTTATACATAATTTCCTGCAAACTGTTTCATTCCAAGATTAACATTTTTTTGATGTCTCTCTCTCTCTCTTTTTTTTTTTTTTAAATATTAACAAAACTTCGTACTCACCCTGCATTTCTTTTGAATGTCTTTCCCATGTTAAAACAATGAAAAGCATTCACCCACTTACCACGCATGGCTACATTTATTAAGCCTACTTAGCCCCTGCTATTCATTTTAAATAAATAAAAAGCCTTTGAACGATTTCTAATATTTTCTTTTTTATTAAGGGAATACACTGCATATAATTTCAGAAATAATAATAATAACGTACCTGAGCACATCTTCCGACACCACCATTAAATCGTCTAAAGGGTACACACTCCTTCTTGCCAATGACATTCTTCAAGAATTTTACTGCTCTTCGCAAAGGCATTTTCTTTATGGCCTGGGCAGTTTCCCTAGTATTCTGAAAAATAGAACCAAATCTTGTTCAAGGCCAAAAAACATTACGTCAGTTTAGTCTACGATTATGAATTCAATTGAGAAAACTTAACATTAACTGGCATCAAAGAAACATTTAAACAATTTATTCATTAAAATTTTACATTCACAATTAAACTATTTATAACGTATAATTTGCTACCTTAAAATGTACTCGTAAATTTGAGCCTCTTGCTTTGCAAGCTGTGAGGAAGAAAATAATAAATAAATTAAATAAAGCAACACATTTATTGATATAAAGTTTTATTTCTATTATTTCAATAGGAGACCCCCCTCCCCCGTGATATATGTATAAATGTTTTATATTTGAAATTTTACGGAGAATTCACTTTTTTCTCGAATTTCCGTTACTTTTACATCGACAAAGGCAATGAGACAGTGAAGTTTCGAAATCAAAACAGCGACAGCCAATCAGAAGTGTATGTAATGAACTTTACTCGTTTGCAATGAACTTTACTCTCAACATGAACACTTCCTCTAAAAATGAATGCGCAATCGTCATCAATTACTATGTCTAAATAAACGTATTCTCCCATTGAACGATCGCAATCAACAAGTTGCAATCGCAATCTTGTGTTCACGCTAATTTTTGATTTTCACAATGGCTGCCAGTGACTGTGAAAAAATTCCTGCATCGCTTTCTTTGTCACGTGGACATAAAATTAAGAGTAAACAAACCATAACAGATTTTTTTTGTCCAGAACACAGAATAACAATAAAAGATAAATTGTCTTTCTATGATATTACGAAACGGTTTTTTGTTCCTTAGGATTTCGTCTTAAACAGGTTACGGTGTAGTTTACACTTACTCGTAATTTATACATGAAATTGGCAGTTTTGTTAAAATCGATTCCGATTTTTCTTGACAAGAGTCAAATTTTGAATTTCGATTTTTCTCCGATTTTGAATTTTGAATTTTTTGGCCATAGACTTCTCACCACATTTTAATCTCACTTCATTATGCCACCTGCTATCTGATTTAAAATTTCTAGTTAACTACAGAGACTGTGGATGCATGTAAAAACATGGAAGTTCAAAAAGAATCTAAAATCTGACTCCCAGTTTTCAGGCTACCGAGTTGAATTGGTTTAGATTTTTCGTTCTAGAGCAAACCCTGGGATATCATGTATAATTCATTTTAACAAGCTTCCTTATATAATTTTTAAAATATAAACTACACCCAAATGTTTAATTAGATGCTACAAAGTAAATGGATATTAAGTACGTACATTTAGTGGCATTCTCAGGTTCCATAGAATATCGCGTCATCTTGACTTTTGTTTTCTATAAAAATAAAAAAATAAAAAGTAAATGAAACCAATTAATTAAAAATGAATCCGAAGATCAAAACGTTTCCATATATATTTGTCAGTGTATAAAAAAATTATATTTAATATTAACAAAAACAGTCGGTTCAGTGACTAAGAGGAAAGGTATCATGCCCCCCCTTCAGAGTTCAGCAAGTGACCGCAGCCTATTCCTGTACCTAACCTAACCACAATATGAAATCTAGATATGTGAGGCCAGGTGATGTGGGTGGCCACACATTTTTTAGACAACAATAGTCATAAACGCAACAATGGATGGTAGGGGTACCAACTTTAATATCGAATCTCCCAAAGCCATTGAGAACATAAAACCCAATTTCAATATTTTATTACTTTCCAGAGGGAAATTTTAAAAAGGGTTCAATTTTATATGGGCCGCCCTGTAGTTTTAAATTTAATCCTTGATTCATTACGAAAAGACATCATAAATATTTGGCCAGTACAGAGGCTATTAGCCAATTGCCCTTTAAATTAACCATACTTTGCACGTGGTCTTCTCGTTAAGAAGTGTTAGGCAATTGTCATTTAACAATGAAGAGCATACATGCAATTTCATCCCCTAATACAGGGCTGTTCAAATCAGACAAAAGCTCGCAGGCAAGGCCGAGGAGATAGTCCAAAACTCAAGAGGGGAGTGAGTATAGCTTTTCCTATGCAGTGTTGCCAGACTTTACGGGGCGATTCTGTTAAATGAGGCATTATTTCTTTTGTTACCGATACTTGCTTGTTTTTCATCTCACGTAACATGGCGCACATTCCGAAAAAGCACAAAATCACTGAACTAGTATTTAAACCGGATTGGGAGAATCTTTTTTTTTTTTTTTTATTACAGTGTCGAATTGATAATTAGCAACTCGACTTTAAGGAACTGATCAACGGACCTCGTGATAGTAGGGTTTCCTCTCTCTGAATCGTTTCGATAGGTTTTCATGAGGTGGTCTCACCCGTTTCGATAAGAGCCAAGAACCTCACGAGAAGGGAGACCCCACGAAACGGTCCGAGCTTCCGAGGTCGTACAGCTTCGTGAAAACCGATCCAGCTTGTTTAAAAATGGCGGTAGCCCGTTTCGGTCTTGTATGGGTAGATTGGGTATCATTGGTATTCGCGGAGCTATAACGCAATAATATAACATGTCGATGTCTACTTTCAACAACGTCAACAGTAAATTACAGTTAGTGTTGGAATTAAACAAGAAATAAACATGAAATCTGATACAGCGCAGGAAGAAAGAGCGAAAACCAAAATTGAAACGGCGCCTGAACAAAGATACCTCCCTATAGTGTTTCGATAGTATGATCGTCGCGAATACTCTGGTCAGCCCTTGGACAGCCCTGCCCTAATACCTTGTTCACACTGAAAATCTGGATCATGATGTCAATCATACTTGAGAAGTGAATGTGAACGGAGGAACGTCATTCGTCAGATTGTGATTTGTTCGTGCGAATGATTATCCACTCAACGACGTTCCTGAAATGTCGTTCACCTCGAATTACGTTTGAAAACTAGGTTCTAAAGTGAAAAATTACCTAGATTTTTCACTATAGTCTCAACACAGATTCCTACAGCAGCCATCTTAGAAATGGAATCTTACAACTGTCGCTCGCTAGGTGGTGCTGATCAATCACATTAGTGAGCGTGCAGAGTGAATGAACACTTCTCGAAGATGATTCGTGAATCGTGATTTGCAGTGTGAATGAGATATAAGAATAATTCTGGGGTAATAGAGGAGGCCATGGTAGGGTTTGTAGACGCAACAAGACATCTGTCAATCCATCCAAGCCCACTGATGGTGCCGTAGCAAACAATTACTCTGTGTAACCATTCATCTCTATATCTTGCTCGTTTTTTTTTTGTTTTTTTTTTATACGGTCCATGTTAATTAGGCCACAAACGTGGTCCTGATCACCCAAACAATTCAGTAGGATCAAGCTAAAACTAATAATTGGGGACAGTTCAATTGAAATATAGATTATGTATGCAATAATGCATTTCCTTATTTTTGTGCTTTTGTTTAAATTAGATACATCTTTACGAAGTGCAGACTTTCAAACATTGTAACAACTTCGGAAAATAGCCATCTTCCATTAGTATACCCCAAATTGTGTATGGGTATGCTCTACAAATAACAGACGATTTCTCTTCAATCAAGTTCAGAATGGTTGAAGTTTGTCATTATAACCCGATTATAAAGAGCAATCGGTATAGGCTCGCGCAACATTTTGGTATACCAACATTTTAAAAAAAGTTACAGAGCTTATTAAATCGACATCCCGAAAGCATAACTTCGTTATTACAATTAAGCCTACTTCAGTAGATACACGCAGAAGACGTGCATCGATTGTAGGCAATTTCTAACTTCGCATCTTCTGCGAAATTCCACGTCAAAACTTTCATCAAAGCCTCGGATGAAGGCTTTTATGCCCGCTTATTTTAAAAATAACCCAAATCCGTCTTAATTAATTTGATAAATCTACGGATGCCGAACGATAATTCGACACCGAGCAACTTACCGACGTCCGCTAAAAATCCACCGATCGAAGGAACTGGAAGTAAGCCTTGGAAGCGGAAACGGACGCGCCGGAAGTTACGTACATTTACTTCTCTCCCAACCGAAGAGATTTCCGCCGTCAGGCTAGCCTCGTCCACGTTGATTTCTCCGGCTTTCATGTAGCATACCGAGTTTCATTCAGCTTTAATTACCCAAAGATTTTCGATTTAATGCACTGAGAAATGTCAAGAAACAAGTTCAATTTGACATTGCCTCCGTCGATAGATCCGATTGATCATATTGGAAACTCTGACACCAACGAGTAAGCTATGCTTCAACAGTCAACTTCACTTTGCTCGAGTGTAGGCCTACTGTGCCTTCTCTTGATTAGATAAAAGATACTACTACTACTACTCCTTACTACAACTACTCTACTATTCTAATTAATTTGCTCCTTGCTCTTACTTCATTTCATCTTTAGCATGCCAAAATTTTAAAAAATAAGTCTTGTTTTAGTCTTCGTATCAGCTGCTTAATAAACTAAGTGAGCTCATATAATTAAGACCACCACCCTTGAGCTGCTGGATTTTCTAAGATAATTGTTATCTTGTTGTTGTACCTTCTTGTCATCTTTGTTTTAAAAGATATTATTTATTTGTAAAATTGTTTTTTGTTTTATATTTTAAATTCACTGGATCGATCATTGATAGACCCATTCTTTGATGAATTATCATTTTTCTCGATCTGGAACACTGAGTAGCATTTATAGTTTCTAGTTTCTATACAAACGGAAATTTACCTAGATCATGATTAAGGAAAAAAAAAAATTATATTGAAAATATTTATAATGTCAATTATACAAAAAGATTTAAAATACTTAACCAAGAGAGCAAAATTACAAAAAAAAAAAAAAAAAAAAAAAATTAATGAATGAGATTATTTTTTTAAAAAATAATAAAAATTATAATAAAATAATATTCAAATATATAGCTTATAAATACTAAAAATATAAGGGTAAATGTTAACTGTCTGCATATCGTGCGATGACTGATCATGTGACCAATGTAAATCAATTTATTTTTTAAAGACCGGGGGGGGGGGGCCCCCAGGGCCCCCCCCCCTAATGAACTGATATATACCCCCTTTTCTATTTAGTCACAGTAGATGGTCTTTAAAAAATAAATTCATTCACCTTGGTCACGTAATCAGTCATCCCACGACGTGCAGATAGTTAACATTAACCAAAATAAGAATTGCTCTCAATGACAATTGCACGTAAATGAAACGTGAAGTTGTTTGCACTGTGAAATAATGAATTCTAGACTAAAAATACACAGGTCCTCACAATTCGAGCATAATCCATTCCGAGACTGCAATCGAATAATTCCAAAGCAGTTTTCCCCCGTTGAAAATAATGGGAGCTAAATCTGTTCGAGGGTCCAACTATGTGGTACTAAGTTAGCATACACGGTAAAATTAACTGCGATGAATCGTAAGAATCGACGAGATGAGACACCAGATGAAAGCAAACTGAAGCTTAGGTGTTCGGTTTCCAAGGTGAAATTTACTCGAAAATCTTGTTCAGATTCCATTTGAGTTTTGGTGCATTCGAATTCCGAGGTGCCACTGTATTCAGTTAAAAGTTCAGGTTTAATTCCCTTATGAGAAACTTAACTGTCGAAGACAAGAGCTGATGACAGACTCGAAGGCTCAGGATGAAGTTGCAACTGTCTGAAAAAAGTTTTCTCGTTATAAAATCACACTTCCATCCAAAACAGATTCACTGTTAGAAAAACTAACAGAAGAGATGATATTTTGCTTTTATTTGAATTTTTCTCTCTGAAATTTGTCATGTTATCGCTTTTATCCATATTTGCTTCTTACAATTACGAGGGTCAATGGAGAAGTAATGCCTCCGTGGCTGTAACTATTTTTATTTGGTAACTGGCTTTCAAAATTCTTTTTATACCTGATAAATTCATTTTTTTCCTCTATGTAATGCACCATTCACTTTTCAACGTATTTCTCATCCCTTTC
>JAHWFO010113396.1:2120793-2193708 GCA_023313115.1 Rhysida immarginata | reverse complement strand
ACCCTAATATTTTAAGAAAAATGCCTCGGAAAATTGAAAAGTTGCGTGGGATCTTCCATCCTTTCTCCAGAGAACATGGTAGAACAAGGCGTCATTTCCTGCCGCGAGAACCTCTAAGGAAATAGGTTTTTCCTACCTAAGAATAGTAGAAATTAGCCGTATTTTGCATCTTGATTTAGGAGGTGGTTGCATATCAAATGTCGGGTTTCAACCTACACTTGTGCATTGCAAAGGCATCCTTCTGCTGCATGACAATGCGCCTCCGCACATTGCACTAATGACTGTGCAACGAGGAAAACATTCCTAACCCACGAAAATGCATTTTGGGAGTTTATTGAGTCCCGTGATCGTGGATTCTATCGGAGCGGGCTCGAGAAGCTGCCAAATCGTTGGCAACAATGTTTGGATTGCAAGGGGGGTCATTTCGAGTAGCACATGTGACGGTGTCCGTTCTAGAGGGGCCATTAAAAAAGATGACCTCTGCAATCCGACATTTGATATGCAACGACTTGATAAAAGTGGATTTGCGATATTGTTGTTTGACTATTATTGAAATACAGGGGGTGGACATAAATTATTGGTGCCGTAAAAACGTTCATAACATTATAATAGAAAAGGCATCTCTATACGGTGTGCAACAATCGAAATGAACACTGTCGGATCGTAAGTTTTTAATTCGCTCAGCGCTGCCGCATCAAAAATGAACAGTGTGGTACATTCATCCCTCCACAAGTCGGCAAATGTATTACCAGGTCCTTGCCGTTCTAACTTGCTGAGTTCCAAGTTGGCTTGTATCGAGGAGGACCAATTCATGGTGACATGACTGATATAAAAGTTTGAGAGTTTCTGTGTTCATTGGTGCAAACACACGAGATAGTTTTCTAATTAAAATGTTTTGAACGTTTCTTAGGGTACCAATAATTTAATGTCCGTTAACAAATTACAATCGAAAGATAAACAAAAAAGAAGTCTATACATAGATAATCTATTCTGAACGTAAAAAATATTTTAGTAATATGAGGGGGTGGTCATAAAGTTATTACAATCGGCCTAAAGAGTAAAATGGGGTGACACTGCATGGTCTTTCTACACGCACTTTTCCCAATGATAAACAACTTGCTGGATGCTCGTCATTGTCACGGAAATGCCGTCCACTAAGTGGATTCTTGAGGCGATGAAAGAAGTCACTTGCAGCCAGTTTGGGGGAATACGGCAGATGGGGCAGTATTTCGAACCCCAGCTCCGTCGCAATGCGTGTGTTCTCGTGCGTGAAATACGCTGGCGCACTGCCATACAGATGTCTGACCTTATTAGAGACCTTGCCTTGCCGCTTTGACTCGATGGCCTCTCGTAATTTTCGCAGGAGGGTCCGGTAGTATGCTCCTGTAATTGTCTGGTCTTTTAATCACAGAAGTTGAGGGGCATCCACTTGTAGGTCCATTTGTTTGCCCGCACTGGAAACGTTGACGCCACACGGCGGCTGTCTCGTACAATGAAGCATTGTCACCATAAACAGCCAGTAAAGCTGTCCATTAACAATTAATCCGTCAAAAACTCTGCTGATCACACATTAACGCAGCTGTGGACAAACGGAACGCCAAACAGAAGATGACTATGTTTGCTTTCTCCTAACATAAGTGTCGATAGGCTTCCACGTGTATTGTTTCATCACTTGAGAACTTGAGGGAGAAAGGAGTATGCGGAGAGTAGGGGCAGTTCGATTGACAAATCTGTAGCAGTAGTGGTTTCCGAAGAGGAATCGGATGATTCACTACTTTCAGACTCTGTAAGAATCTGTAAAGCGGGTTTTGCAAATTCCTTGCGGCGAGCGGACCTAGGCACGGCGCGGCGTCTGCAGAGTTTGTGGACGAAGTTTGTAGTGTTGAACCTGGACGGCAGCGGCAGCAGTGGCTCAGCCATTCAGAAAAAACTAAATTACGTGTAAATTCTGGGAAGGCACTAGCACGTACCATGCACAGACATACCGTATAGACGCGCTTTTACCGGCATGCCGGAAAATCTGAGGTTCACCAAATTTCCTGTCTCCTTTTTCTGGTTCCTAAACCGGCATGCCGGAAAAAAGTGAAGAGGGCCGCAAAATGTGAATATTTTTTCGATAATTAATAATTACATTGTGTTTATAAACAAAGTGTTGCGTTGCAAAGTAACGTTAAATTACGAAGTTTATTCTTGTTTAGGTCGAACGTAGGATGATTATATTAAATGTTTATGGGCATATATAATATTAGCTGCGTTGATATGCAGCTTACAAATATTACAAATTTAATCAAACAGAAGGAACATTCTGAAAATGAGAAAACAATGCTAAATACAATGAGAGCACGCTCGACATATGCAAGCAATCCAAATACCACCAAACAAAATAAGAAAATGAAAATAAAAACAGGAAAAGTTATTCGTCATGTGAACGATCAGTATCACTAATTTCACAGTCTGTCAAGTTCCAGTCTGTCCTGTTGTCGTCATTTATATCAGTAGAAGGGTTACTGGTAATTGCCCCAGAATTTAAATCATCCGCCATTGTCAAACTGAAGAAACAACAAGCGCCTACTAGTGAGGGGGAGACTCAATTTTCTGTCTCAAATTTTCCGGCATGCCGTATAAAACGGGGTTTTACGGCCCCCTGGTCATCCTCGATAAAATACGGCATGCCGGTCAAAGCGCGTCTATACGGTAGAGTTATGGGCAGCTTGAACCTGCACGTTGGCTGACTTCATTTCAATCGAGAATAGAACAAACGTGGCAAGCGGGCGATTAATGGCGGACAAGCAAGGAGTTGCTGTTGTGATTTGTACGAAGTCATAACCACTGACCAATCAGATTGCAGCAGTTGACGCAAAGGCTTGCTGTGCTGCATTTTTTCGTGAAACGTGGAGCGTTTCTGGTTATCACCAACTATCTGCCGCTTTTAGAAGTGGGTCCGCGAGTTCCATGCAGCAGCTTTGTTTTAATCCTTTTATGCGATAGTGACCGAAATTGATATCATATCATGTGACTGATACTGAGGTATTACTGGACAGCCCCTAACTCCTCATGGATTTGTTTGGCATTGTTCCCCTTCAAATGCAGGAACCTTATCTCGGCATGCACCTCCAATTTATCGACAGGCTGTGCCACGTTGCTTTCGACGCTCTGGCAACATTTAGCGATAGTGCACCAAACGCCGCTTTGTATCCTCCAGCACTCGAGGGATGTCGCTCCCCGGCGGTACCACACGTTTTCAAAAGCAATCGTTCTTTCGTGTTGATTGTAACGACTTTATGACCGCCCTTCGTACACGTACTAACCACGATTTCAAAATTGTAAGCTTGTATCTTGTAAAGAACGTTATTATATTGGTAATACTGTTGCAATGTTTTTTCAGTTGATTCACTTAGAAGTTAAACCAGCAATTAGAAATCAAATTATCAGAGAGCTGAAGGTCCTCCACGAATGCAATTCTCCTCACATCGTTGGATTTTACGGTGCATTTTACAGCGACGGTGAAATTAGTATTTGTATGGAATATATGGTAAGCATTTAGAGTGGTTATGAAAAAGTTTAATGACCGTTTCTGTAATGGGTGGTCGTTGAATGTGACCGTTGTTTGTTGTATCGTAGGACGGTGGATCTTTAGATTTGATACTTAAAAAGGCAGGTCGGATACCCGAACCCATTTTAGGAAAAATTAGCATTGCTGTGAGTTATTTGGATGTTTTGTATCTATCGTGTTTTCGTTGTTTTAAATTGTTAGTGTTCGTAAAAATGCGTTTTTAATTTTTTTTTTTTATAGGTTTTGAAAGGATTGAGTTATTTACGAGAGAAGCACCAAATTATGCACAGAGGTATCCCATTTATGTATTTGTATGTCTACACACGCTCTCAAAAGTAATGCAAGCCTAACTGCTGTCGCAGAAAATGTACACATACACTGTCATATCAATGGATTATGACCACTCGCTTAGTAATGGGAGTAGCCACCCTTCGCTGCTATAATTGCTCGGGGTGTGTTCCATCCGATAGCAATTCCCATCCGTACGTAGCAGGGTGTGTTCGATGGTAACATCTGTTGGCACTACTGTTGAATCCGGTGGTCAGTCGCTGGACTGTGGCTCTCCTGTCGCCTTTTACGAGTCGTCGTAGGCGCCGCCACCCCGTGATGGCGTTGTCATACTGAAACAGGAAGTGGGTGTGGAGAAACTTGACGGGCCAGACCAAAGTCCAGACCTCAATCCCATTGAACACCTTTAGGACGAAGTGGATTGCCGGTTGAGATCCAGGCCATATCACCTGGAACCTCGTTGATCTGTTTGCCAATTTGAAGGATGAATGGGGCAAGAGTCCCACTGACATGTCTTGCAAATCAGTGGAAAGTCTTTCTCAAAAGGTTGCAGATGTCATTGCGGTTTAACTTGCTGGTATGGAGAACTGGTATAGATGGTGCTAGAGCACACTTGGAGCGTAGTCTTCGTGGCGGGCAGTCTAAATGGTTGACGAGTTGGTTATGCCTATAGTCATTTCTTCGTGGCGGCCGTCCATGGCGGACTGTTCTTGCAGGCTTGTATGTGTATGCCCACATCCATGACGGACTGTTCTCTTCTGTATGTGTATGACCACATACAAGCAGTTTACCTGTGGCTGGCCTGCAGACTGTGGTCCCCCAGATCACCGGGTGATGCGAAATGTGCATGACCTTTCTGTGCATGTCTTGACTTTTTCTGTGGGTTGCATTACTTTTGGCGGTGTGTGAATGTTAAAAAATGTTATGAATTTACGGATGATGAAATTGAAAAATATTTTTTTACCTATTCTTCTGCATCTCCACTTTTCTTTGCAAAATTTTGGATGATGACGATATCTTTGCAATTCAAGAACCTGTTTCACTCTAGTTTCCAGCCGAGTGGTGTTAATCTACAATGGGCCGTTATCGAAACGGCAGCGCGCTTACGAGATGAGCAACGCGGTCGTTACTTTTATACCGGATTTTCTCATCCACTCTCAAACAGTCGCGATCTGGAACACAGTAAACTGAAGCAGATTTGGAGAGTACAAGGGGTGTGCAAGAGCCTGTAGCGCCTGCACGGTCGTTCTTGCAACATGCGGATGCGCATTGCCATGCAGCAGAAGGACGCCTTTGCGATGCACAAGTGCAGGTTGTTGCTGGCAAAGTTTTATGTTCATATGATGCAGTTCACGACCGTAGGTCGTAGCGGTGATCGTCTTCCCCTGCTGCAGGACGCTGTAATGCACTATACAACGGATGTTCCACCAAACTGTTCATGTGGGACACATTTGTCCTGCTTTTTCATCTTGCCGATGGTCCTAAGATGTCTACTGACAGTTGACGCTGGTGCAGCATGATCTCCTGCAAGGTCCCGAATAGTTTTGACAGGTCCTTTTCCACAATCACTTCAGATCAGCGTCATTTGAGACGTTGGACAGCCTGCCACATGGCTCATTTGCCAGGTCCGTCACTCCCACCCGGAATTTTCGGAACCAACGTTGGATTAGTTCGTTTATGGTGCCTACACCGAATACCTTATTGATGTTTCGAGAGGTGTTGGGTGCGGTGTGATTCAACCTTATCACACGTAATTTGTATCTTCGCTTGGGTTCAAACTCTATTAAATATCATCGCAGACATGCAAATTTCGGGCAGCTTGTCACTGATAGGTTTATCTCTGGGAATGTACCACTTTGTGGAAACCGTGCTGAAACGCGGAACCCACCTTGAAATGCAACAACCTGATAGAATGTAATGAATGCGAAATTCATGTCATAGTGTTACGGAGCAACGTGCGAACATCAAATTTTGGTATAAATCAGGAAAAGCTATGACGGAGACTCGTGTAATGTTGGTGCATGCGTGTGGAACAGATGCCGTGAGCTGAAAATACGTTTACAACTTGAACAGAGCTTTCTTGATAGAAAGGAGCTTTCTGGCTAAGCATGGTGTAACTGCTCTCGAATATCCAGCTTACTTTCTGGATCCGGTGGATGTTTCCCTGCCTCGAGGAAAAGGCACACGTATTGCTATTGGTTTGCTATTTTTGATTGGTAATTGTTTTTGTTTACTTTTTCAGATGTAAAACCTTCCAATATTTTGGTGAATTCTAGAGGAGAAATTAAAATCTGTGACTTTGGAGTCAGCGGACAACTAATAGATTCCATGGCAAATTCATTTGTAGGAACGAGGTCGTATATGTCGGTAGGTTGCTTTCTCTTAACCTTAAGTGAAGTCGGAAAAAACATCACTTACCACAAAAGATGTTTGATAGGCACAAATGTACTTTTCTTTTCGACTGCTATGCACCCCAATTTATATCTTTGAGAGTATGGAACGTTGTCACAACTGTCAGTTCTACTGACTATTTTTCTAAAGCTTGTTTTAGGCCTGCTTCAGTTTTCGCCGTTCGCCGTATCCGGCACAGCGCCGTGTACGCAAGTCATTGGCGCGGGTTTAAGCCGTGTTGTTCTCTACATCCCGCAGATTTTATTCTTGTCGCTATGCAAAATCAAGAGAAGCTTGTATTATTTGTATCTAAAAAAACAGCGTTCTCGAGTGAAGAAGAGGAGATGGGTTTGTAATTCAATGTCGAACCCACGACCAGGCGTACTCGAGAACTAGAAAGCCCTAGCCCTAGTTAATACATTCAATGATAAACGTTGATTAGTTAATACAGTTCTAATGCCTTTACCCCTAGTCTAGTCGTTCTTAACTCTGGTCGGTTGCTCTCTTGCTTGTCTCTTGCTGCTTGGCACTCGTTCTTTCTTTACCTTTCCGCACACAAGGGCACCTGGGTATCCTGTAATCTCCCCTTTTCCAACCCGCTTATTGTCTACGCCTTATCTTTTAGGTTGCTCGTCTTTTAGTGACACCCAACAGAAATAAAAACCGTATGAACGGCGGAAGCAGTCATGTCTGAACATGCTCGTTTATCTCGTGTATGTGTACTTTTAATGCCGTGAACAGCTAAAAACCGTGCCGTATTGAAATGGGCGCTGTGGTGGCAATGGTGGTCGTCCATGGTGTTTTCGTAGCGTTCGAAGTCTCCCTTAGGCACTTTGGTTATTTCTAAGCACAGCGCCATGCCGGACACTGCGAACGGCGGAAAACCAGAGCGTCTGAAGCGGGCCTAAGTGGTCCATTGGTCTAGTATCGTTGCGATAAATAAATAAATGAGCAGAGGTCAAATAACAATACAGATACAATTCTTTTGAGGAGTCTCCCACACCCCTATACCAATTGTTACACACGAGTAGCTAAAGTCGGGGATGGGGCGTCAAAGGGTCGGAACCCAGTCGAGATTGACTCGGACACTGAATGTTTTAAGAAGGTGTACTAGCCAGTTTAGTACTATTTTACAACTATACGAAACACCATACATTTACGCTGCGCTGTCGACGTTTGAGAGGCCTCTCGCAGTCATAGAAAAATTAATTAGTTCCCATCGTGTGGTGAGCGACGCTCATAAAGTTAGCCAAAAGCTGCGTCCAGGCACACTTGGACATGGGTATTGGTAGTGGAGCTTACCAGTTTGCACGAGGGAGGCTGTATTAGGACTCCTCAAAATTTCAGTGCTTGTCGTCGAAATAGATAGTGGTGCATTAGCTTTTAAGTGCTCCTTGTACATTCATTCGTATTAAGTGATTTTTTTTTGGTGGGAAGTGGTGTTCCTGATATTTCGGCTTACGTAAGTACCCGCTTTAACTGTCGCTTTTGTTTTACGTAATCGTGCTAAGTTCTGTAATCGTTATTTTTTTTTTAATGTAGCCGGAGCGACTTCAAGGTACCTATTATTCTGTGCAGTCAGATATCTGGAGTATGGGTCTCTCCCTGGTGGAGATGGCCATTGGCCAGTATCCAATTCCACCGCCAGACCCAGCAAGTTTAAGCGCCATCTTCGGAGCACAGTATACAGAATCCTTCGATAGTTGGCAAAATTCTTCTCCTTTAAACAAATCACCACGTTCCGGTAAGATTCGGATGATTGGGCGGGGGGGGGGAGTTTTGTTTTATCGATTGCGTACGTTTTTACTTACGGGGATCCCTTTCTTTTTCAGGGAGTTATTGTCTTGGTGATGGGCCTCGACCCATGGCTATTTTTGAATTATTAGATTACATTGTCAATGAGGTACTGCGTTATTGTTTAAAGTAAAATCGTTCGTGAATGTGGTAACAATGATGAATGAAGTAATGTTATTGTGTATCTTCTTCCTAACAGCCACCTCCGTCATTACCATGTGGAGTGTTTTCTCCGGAATTTAAAGATTTTGTCGATCGCTGGTAGGTATCTTATTAGTACTTTTGCTTCTTTAATCGTGTGTAACTGTGTTGCGTGTTTTTTTTTTTAATTGTGTTTTTATCTTTTGAGTTTAAAGAAAAGTCCCGGGGATCGAGCGGATTTGAAGACCCTGATGGTAAGTTCATTCGTTTTACGTTAATGAGTTACCTTTATTTCAAAACGTGATGGTCGTACACAAGGTGATTACAAAAGAAATCTTCTCTTTGGAACGATGAAAAAGTTGGTTAATTCAGTAATTTTGTTGTAATTGATTTCGTTATAATGCGAGTTGACCATGCGCAACTTTATCTTTATATAAGGGCAGTCCAAAAAGTAGTACCTGTTTAGTTATACAGAGGGCGCTACTGCTCTAATTAAAAGCAAAGTGGCGCAGGCGTCTACAATGACGGCTTTGCTGAAAACCACAGCTCGAGTTCATCTGGTGCATGGTCTGGGTTTTGAGGCGGTCTAAAAATGGCGAGTAAGATTTAGAATATCCCGCCAATCGCAAGGCGTGATCCATTATTCGGTTTCTGCATGCAGAAAACGTTCGTCCAAGCGAAGTTCGTCGCAGGATTACTGAAGTTTACGGTACGGGTACAATGGATGAAAATGGGGTCTCCCCAAAGAGTCACTCAAGAGTGTGCTTCCCCTTACTAACGGTGTGCTTCACTGCAATTCAGATGTGTTAGAAACCTCAGCCAACTTGGCCAGCCCAAACTGACCTTGAGTGGCTCCTTCTCGCCTGTTTTCTCAAAATCTTTCAAGGGGGAGGGTGTGATTAAAAATTATTTTTAGACTATTGTGGTGTTGCTCTCTATCTTTAATAGTTTTCGAGTTAGCAAATGGATGACCTTAAATTAAGGGTTCAAGGGCAAATTTGAGTGCAGCAATGAATCCCCCTCCCCCCCATAACTATAAACAACACTCATCAGATCTCATCTACCTGGCAGCTTTGAGATATCTGCCATGTTACCAGATTTTTGGACACCCTGTATAACGGGACTCTATAAAACTGCAAACTTATTCGTGGGAGAAGAAAAAACTTCGTTATGTGAATTTGCCATTTTAAATTTGGAGTTATGTAGCGTGCTGTCTTATAGAGGGAGCACTGTACAACTAGGTTGCAAAAATATATGATCACGTGACTTTTTATGTTAACCTTATTAGGCCAAATGCAGTACATTTTTGTGTATATACTTAGTGGAACATGCAGTTTCGATTTCTGCAAAAAAAAAGAAAAAAAAATAGTACCAAAAGTCGCCATAGGGGGCGCTTATTTCAAGAAAACAATGAATACATTTGCATAAGCGCGTTCCGTGTTGAGCAATCATGACAATAAAGGGCAAGGCTGAGGATTTCCCATCGTTCACGAACGAATGGCCTGACGATGACGCTTACTCTGCCTGACCGGACATTATTAGTCAAGTTGTTTTATCAGAAGAGCGACAATGCAAGTGCTGCCCTTCGTGAATTCCGGCGATTGAAAACGTTACGAAGAGGACCGATGAGCATAACTAAGTTACGGAAAATGATTGAACGATTTGAATCTACTGGAACTCTAGGAGTGCAACCAGGCCGGGGATGCAAACGAATCAGGCAGCAAAATGTTGAAGTTGCAACTGCTGTTGTGGAACAGGAGATGACTACTGTGCAGGGTACTAGCAGTGCACACACAATAGCACGTCAAACAGATATCCCATATTCGACGGTGAGGAAAATATTGCATAAGATATTGACATTTTATCCTTATAAACTCACACCTGTTCAACAATTGCTTCCTGGAGATGAACGTACCCGAACTGACTTTTCGTTGAGATTTTTAGCACGTATGGAAGTGGATGATGCATGGCCGTGGCAAATTTTATGGAGTGATGAGGCACATTTTTATTTGAATAGTGATATCAATACCCACAACTGCTGTATTTGGACTGCATCAAATCCACAAGTGTGTCTGCCAACTCCTATGCATTCACCGAAACCAACAGTATGGTGCGGCTTTACTGCTTCTTTCATCATCGGCCTGTACTTTTTTGAGGAAATCTGTCCCCGTGCACCGGTGACTTGTTCCGTCAATTCTGCCAGGTATGCCGATATGCTTGAGAATTTTGTGATACCACGATTGCAGGAAAAGGGTTGTCTGGATTCTACCGTTTTTATGCAGGATGGTGCGTCACTGCACATTGGACGTCAGGTGCAGCAGATCTTGCGAGAACGTTTTTCAGACAACAGAATAATTAGTCGTGCATTTCCCATGGTATGGCCACCCAGGTTGCCTGATCTCAACCCTTGTGATTTTTGGTTATGGGGATATTTGAAAAGCCTTGTGTATCAAGCACATGTTCCTGACCTCTCAACCTTAAAGGATCAAATAACGTTACATATCAGACTAATTAATGCAGATATGCTGCGAGCTGCCGTATTCATTGTTTTCTTGAAATAAGCGCCCCCTATGGCGACTTTTGGTACTATTTTTTTTTTTTTTTTTTCACTGTTAAAAGTAAAACTTTTACTAACAAGTGGGCTAATGAGCATCTTCATGGTCCTTGGAGAAATGGAGAACCGTCATCTTTAGTGATGAGTCAAAGTTTACGGTTTGCTATGGTGAAGAAGGCTGAAAAGTCATCAGTTAGAAGGCTGAAGCGTACACACCAAAATGTCTCGGTAAAAGTGTAAAATTCCCTGATTAAGTAATCGTGTGGGGCTGTATGAGTCCGCAAGGTGTTGGGAAACTTAGGGTGTGTCTAAGGAGTCCGACAGGTCGCCAATAGGTTACGCGGTACAATCGGCGGTCGTTTGCTTTCGTTTGTGGACGGCGCAGTTGTGAGCATTTTGCTTCAAAATGGCGTCGCAGCAAGGTTCCTCATCATATTTTGCCATCTCCTTTCTCCAAAATATATTTATTACGTATTGGACACTCAAACAGTTGAATTTTTTACTTTCATTTGATATTTTGATTCTACTCACCGAGGTAGCCGACTGCGACTGGCGTTGGACTTTGGTTGCGATTAGCACGACCGGTCGCGTTATGAAAACTCTCATCGTGATTTGGATGTTACTTTTTGAATCGGGGGTCGTCTGAATCGGGAGAAAATTTAAAATGAATAAAGCCAGTTACGTATGCCTGCATTGTTCCCGTGTCGATTGGACATAGTCGAAATTTCGAGTCAGTCACTGGTGGTTCTAAAACGAGCTTTGCGACGGGCTTTGACCGATCGCGACCGGTCGGACTTTTTAGACACACCCTTAGTCATCAATGGAACGGTAAATGCGTCTTCCTATCAAGACATCTTGGAGGAAGGTTTATTCCCATGTTTACCGAAGCTAGGCAGAGATGGAAAAGCGGTTTTCCAACAAGATGGGGCAGTGCCACATCGAGCTTGGACGACAGCCACATGGCTTCGTGTGAGAAGCATCGATCTGCTGGAAAACTGGCCTTTGAACAGTCCAGACCTTTCACCAATTGAGAATCTTTGCCTTGGATTCGCTCTGTTATGTAGAATTGGATTCGCTCCAATTTTTTTTTTTTTTTTTTTTTTTTACATAAAGTAAGGTTAACATAAAATGTCAGGTGATTGTATGAGGGTGGGCTGAAAAGTAATGCCTCCATGGCTGTAACTTTATTTTTTAACCGATTTTCAAAATTCTTTTTGTATCTGATACTCACATTTCTCCTCTACGTAATGCACTATTCACTTTTCGACATAGTCCCCATCCCTTTCCACGCATTGTACCGACACGTGACTAGTCGGGTGAACCCGTCGGAGAGGAATTCCGGGGTTGTCGTCGCCTATAACACGATAACGCCTGTCCGCACACGATCGCCACACGTCAGAGGGGGTTGCAGCGCCTACAGTTCAAAGACGAAAGACTTTGCACCTTGCGACTTTCACCACTTCCCAAAGAGGAAAGAGGGGCACGAGTTGCGTTTTGACAACGAGGTGAAACCTGCCGTGTCGACGACAACCCCGGAATTCCCCTCCGACGGGTTCACCCGACTAGTCACGTTTCTATTCTGTATCTATATTTTTTAAATTTTGTCTGCATGGTTTTGTAAGTGTTGTTTTGTTTGTGTTTGTTTGTTTAGAATCACCAGTTTATTAAGAAAGCAGAAATTGAAGAAGTCGATTTTGCTGGGTGGGTGTGTAAGACGATGGACCTCGAACCATGCACGCCCAACAGGCCACATCCTTATTAATCAAGAAGGTTGACATTCCAGTTTAGTTTTTAAAAAGGCTGAAGAAAACATTGAAAACAAACAAACAAACAAAAAAAAGCCTCTAATTTGTTGAGGGAGGGAGGGTGGGAGGGGCGTAGGAGGATGGTGGAGAGGCCAGTTGTTGTGGTGCCTCTCTCGTGTACAGTAAATTCAGGTTGTGAATTTTTTTTATTGAAGTACAATCTAAACAAATCGTGTATATTTAGGGTTTTACTAAAATCAATTTTAAAATGTGGCAATTTGGCTTTGTTTTTTTTTAATTTTTGATATATATATATTATATTATATTATTTATTTTATTATTGTATTTTTGTTTTGTTCCCCCTCGTATGTATTAAATTTTAATCTGAGAAATTTGTAAATGAAAATTTCACCATTTGCATTTTATTAATGCCATGTAATATATTGTTCATGAATCCCTGTGAGAAGACTGAATAAATATTTCTCTGAATTATTATTATAAAATTATGCTTCTTGTGTTTTAGAATATCTTTACTCTAGCACACACACATCAAAATTAACGCAACCCCAGGAAAAGATACATTAAGTGTAAGATACAGTGTGCGTTCAAAAAGTATTGGATCTTTATTTTTCCGATGGATTGCTATCCACGTGTCGCGGGATGCTGTTGGAAGGCAAACGTGCCAGAAGACTAGGCTCTGGGGCCTGGAGAAGCACGTCAGCTCGTAGCGATAGGTGGATACTGCTGCAAACAGCACTAGCGGACAGAATCTTCACCCTGCGGCAACTGCGCGACAACATCACTATTCTCGGTACTGCTCCAGTGTCAATAGCTACAATAGCATGCCGGTTACTCGCCGCGACAATGTCTGCCATGTGTCCATTATTGTCTTCCTTTGACACCTGAGCACCGCACAATATGACTGCAATGGTGTCGTGAACGAGTGGGCTGGCAAATGGAATGGCGCCCAGTGGTCTTCAGCGATAAATCCCGCTTTTGTTTAGACACCGACGACAGACTGATGGGTGTGGTGCAGGCCATTGGAACTTGCCAATGAACAAAGCATCCGGTATCAGCATCGGATCATGGTCTGGGTGTCCGAAAAGGTTTACAAACTTACATGCTTGTCTGTCAGACCGTGACGTACAAGTTTTACATATGAAGTTGCGTCCGAAAACGTGACCGGCCATCGCTAGAGGGCGATCTTGGCAGGTGTATTAAGAGAGCGGAAAACGGAATCCCCTGACCTCGCCCACCTGGATTTCTTCCTGTAGGGATACGTGAAGTCCCTGGTATACAAGACACCCGTAACATCTACCATCGACCTCGTAGCCAGAATTGTGGAAGCGGCAGCATGCGTCTGTGACACGTCTGCCCAATTTGGATGACTCCGTGCTTCCACACATCGATGTTGTGAAGCATGCTTTGCGGTGGTTGGACGGAATTTTGGAAAGGTTGTTGTAGCACCCCACAGTTTGATTTTCGGACACAACATCCTATGTAAAACTTCTTCGGCATGGTCTGATAGACCACCATGTAAAGTTTTTAAAGGACCTTTTAGGACACCCGGGCAAGCACGGAGGATACCTGGAGAGGTCAGACGAGGAGGCTCCATCCGTCGACTACTTAGGTCATTTTGCGCCCTTTACTCAAGTTATATCTGTACGCAGCCCGGGACAAACACAAACATCCATGCCCACAGCGGGATTCGAACCCATAGCCAGGCGGACTCGAGAACTAGAAAGCGTACGCCCTAGCCCTCTCGGCCACCTGGCGTCAGTGATGGTGTGGGGGTGCTTTTCATGTTATGAGTTGGGTGCAATCGTTTCTGTGGACGGACATCTAAGCGCAGAGTGTTACCAAGACATTCTGGACAGCGCAGCACTCTCATCTCTCTGGCAGCACTTTGGCAATGGCCGTTTTCTGTTTCAGCACGATGTTTGATGAAAAGGGGGTTCGAGAACTTGAGTGGCCTGCCCAGAGCCCCGATCTGAACCCCATCGGGACGTGTTGGAACGCCTGAAATCCGTGACCGAACTGTCCAAGACACTTATGGCAGAACGGCGAAAATTACCTGTCGAAACGTATCAAAAACTTGTGTGCAGTTTGTCCCAGAGGTAGAAGCTGTGATAGCAGCAAAAGGTGGACGACCAACAAGATACTAAAATATGTATATTTTTGAGTGTTTCTATTAAAGTGATGGTGTCCCATGACTTTTGATAGGGTAGTGTACAATTAAAGATGACTACTTATGACGTTTTAACAAAATATGACGTTTCCATGCGCAGGTTTTCTCTTTAGGCGGTATTGTTCAACCATAGCCTAATAATACGAAGTCACTCGGAGTTTCCTTTGATTCCTGATTTCTATTTGCGCATGCCCAACCACCTAGCGGACGGCTCCACAATCACGTTTGAATTAGATCGCGTGTATTTATCAAGAAACTTCGCTTTAACTTTCCAATCACAATATATTACGGCTTCTTCTTTTTTTTTCTTATATATAAGCAAGCTATAAACTAATTCTTTTTCGGATGTTTAAATATTTTGCCGTTAAACGAAACATTAACGCAGTTAAAATAAATATCTCGGATCGCTTACGACCACTCGAAGCGAACCATACAAAGCGTTTTCCCATTGGTTGGAGAAATGTGACGTCATAACGATGCGTGTGTTAGCAGTAAGTTCCGGGGCCACCCGTTAGGTTCGCTGCTTGTACGAAGAGCAGAAATCGGCGCGTTTTTTACTATGGGTTTCGACGGGAGTGTACAGACTTGTTATTATTAGACTATGGTTCAATCTTAAACATGCAACAACAATGCAAAACGGTTTCCGTAACGCTTTTTGGTGCCGTTTTTTGCATCATGCGTTTTGTAGAATGATGTGCAGCCTTAAAACATTAAATAAGTCAAGTTGGGCTTTTCTGCATTGGTATGTGCTTCCTACTGGCGACACCTAGCGGGAATTTAGAGTAGTAACATTTCACATATTACGTCAGGGCTTTAGCACATACGACATTTATGGGAGTTGGGATCTATTCTCATAGATTTACTCAACTTTAATAACAATAATAATAATAATTAAAATTTATTATAATATTTGATGAAATATACAAAGAAAATCTGGCATTTACAGAAGCCATTATTGGCTTATATTGGAAAGTCGAGTTTACAAATAAAATATTTAAAAAATAAATATACAAAATTTGAAAATTCGTAAAAAAAAAAGTTTTTTTACAAGATAAAATTGGAAGGTATTCCGATTATTATGAACATTAAATTGTATGTACTTGTATTTTTATCCTGTAATAAAGGTTTTTAATAATAATTATTTATATTGTATTTTTTTTATAAAGCGCTTATCCATGTTTTTATTGTTTTCCTAGAACAACCGTACTTGTGCTTTCTAGAAGGCCGTGCTGTGCTTCCTACTGGAGACCTCTACCGACAGAAAGACATAACAGTTCGCTTTTTGCCGGTAGAGGTCTCCAGTAGGAAGCACTTCCAGCAGCTTGTGCTGCCCCTGATTACACGATTTCATAGCGAATGAGCAGGCCTTTATCTATCACGTAGGCCACGGAAAAGACTAAAACGTGATATCAATTGTATTGCCTGGTCGCTTTTGAAGCCAACCATGATCAATCGCAAAAGCATGGCTCCTTAGCGATCCCTTGAATATCAATCATCTACTTTTGAGATGGAATGTTGTTTTTACTGATCGAAAATGACTTGTAGCTGCGGGTTGCGCTACAAACCGAAACGACAACAACATGGAAAGCGAAACGAGACCTACTGAACGCCAAGTTTAGTTGAGGAAGCAAACTTTGAAACTTTAAAAGTGCCAATATGAAATTAGCCGATATCATCATCCCATTCTTAATAAAGCTAATAAAAGTGACTGATGTGAAAGGGAACGTAGAAGTGGCTTTTCTAGGGCGGCCTTACTCCTAACACTCGAGCGTGATCGCTTTCCTAAAGAATCCAAAAGATGGGGAAACATAAACATAAAAGCAGATCGGATTCCAGGGAATACCACGGCAGCAGTACAAGTAGGCACTCGAGCGCAAAAAATGAACGAAGTAAAGGTATTGATAGGATATTTGAATGAAAATAAATTATCATAGAAAGATGCTCAGATTTTTCAATTCTCTTTAATGGGAAAGTTGTATTGCTTTGATCCTGTAAAATTTTTAATTAAAAAGCAGTCATACAATACCCATTTCCATAAAAGTTGGGACAATATGAGAAATGCAACTAAAACGTGATTGAGTAAATATAGATTAGCGAAATTAAAAATAATAAATGCGTTTGAAGTGACTGAAGTCAAATATGTACAATTTAGAAATACCCATCTCTCATTTGGTCATATATAATTTTTTAATGAAGTTGCCATTAGCAACATTCACCACAATAGTTGGGACGGAAGGAAAAGACCGCACCGGAATTCACAGAACTGACATGGACATTACGTCTTTAAATACAAACTGCGATGTGCGGCCAATCATTTACACGACAACATGGATCGATAAGCGGAGAAATTGCCAGAAACTGTTTACTATGATTGACCCAACAAGCAAAGAGAAAACACAATTCCACATAAAGTCTTTAATGACACATACGAGGTCTGTTCAAAAAATAACCAAACTTTTTTTAATTACGCGGCAAAGGATCGTCGTAGCGACGAGCGGTTGGCAATACTGCAATTGTCATAACCTTCTGTCTAATGGACTATTTACAATACTCATTTCCAAAAAAGTTGGGACAGTGCAAAATATATAGAAAAAACAAAAAGGGATGATGTAACAAAACTTTCTCGCGAATACAAAATAGCAGATACGTTTATGAAATGACATAAATATACTGTGTGCACCAAAACATTTTGTATCGTGGCCGGGACGTTCATTTTGAATGGGGGTGTTGCAACACGTTCCAAAATAGTAGGGACATACGTTGTAGAAAGCGCCGTTAGTAGTGGAACCTTCCGAATTGTTCGGGAATAATCTAGAACGATGACGTCGTACTACATTCCGTATAAATAACAGTTGCCATCCGTCGTTCAGGTAACTTATTCGGAACGATGGGTCGAGGCAAGCCAGTTAGCGAAGATCTTCGTGTTCGAATCGTTCGAGAATTCACAAACAACGTTTCTCAGCGTGCAATAGCCAGAAGATTTAACCTGTAATCATCTACAGTACATAATATTATCGAGCGCTACCGAGATAGTGGTGAGTTCACAGTTCGGAAAGGCCAAGGTAGAAAACCTATTCTGAATGCTCGAGCTGTTCGGATCCTCCGACGTCACTGCGTCACGCAAAGGAATGCTGCGATTACGGACATAGCTATGTGGGCTCGCGATTTCTTCGGGAAGCCATTATCGTTGAATACTGTATGCCGGTGCATCCACAAATGCAAACTTAAGTTATACTGTGCACAACGGAAGCCATACATCAACAAACGACAGCAACGTCGCCGTCTGACATGGGCTTGAGCCCATCGCAATTGGTCCCAAGCACGCTGGAAGAACATATTGTGGTCCGATGAATCAACCTTTGCGATTGTTTACGGAAATAATGGACGCCGTACACTCCGGACCAAACACGAAAAGGATATTCCCGCGTGCTACAGGCGTTCGGTACAGAAACCACCGTCTGTCATGGTCTGGGTCATGGAATGGGAGACTTGCACATCTGCAATGGCACCGTCAATGCTGAAGCGTATATACAGATCCTGGAACAAGCTATGGTGCCATCTAAGAGGCGCCTGTTTGGACGACGTCAGTGTATATTTCAACAAGACAACGCCAGACCGCATGCAGCGCGCATAACTTCTGCATGGCTACGTCGGCAGCGCATTCGTATGTTGGATTGGCCCCCTTGCAGCCCGGATCTGTCGCCTATAGAAAACGTTTGGCGTATTATTAAAAGAAAACTACGACAGCGACAACCCCGGACAGTTGAACAGCTGAAAACCTATATCCAACAGGAATAGGAGAGAATTCCGGTTACGGTGTTAGAAAGATTGGTGTCATCGATGCCCAGAAGATTACAGTGTGTCATCAAGAGGAGAGGTGACGCCACACCGTGGTAAACGCCGTGCTGTCCCAACTTTTTTGGGAGTGTGTTGCACGTGCCAAACAGGAAAACCACCTGTATCTTTCTTTAAGCATATAAGATATGTGATCCCATGCCTAATTTATCGTTTATGTATTGTAATGCGTTGAAATAAACGGCAATACAATAATCCAAACAAATGTGTTGGAGTTCTTCTTAAATGTTGCACTGTCCCAACTTTTTTGGAAATGAGTATTGTACAAGTTTTTACATGTTGTTTAGTTTCCTAGTTATTGCCATTTGAATGCAACATGTTTCAGTGGTCGTGACGACGATTTTTGCAATGTCTGATTTACGAGAACAACGATGCAACGTGAAAATCGAAAAAAGTCGCAGGGAGCCGGGTCTGGGGAGTACGGAAGCTGGGGGAAGACAGTCATCTGATTTTGGCACAACACTGGCGAAATAACAAGGCCGAGTGGGCAGGCGCAACCATGAAGCGCAACTCGGAGTCGTCTTGCCACAACTGTGGTTTCTTTTTGCGAATTTTTTTCGCACAACCTTTTCCAAACGTCTTCTTAGGACTGGCGGTTGACTGTTTGGTCTTGAGGCAAAAATTCAAAATGCACAACTCCGTTGAAATCGAAAAAAAAAAAACAGTGAGCATCACCTTGGCAGAGGACCGAACCTGCCCTTTTTTTTTTTGCCAACCCACTGTGACCACTGAACTTCGGTCTCAAAGTTGTATCCGTAAACCCAGCTCACATTTTTGTGAATGCTTTCTCCAGTTTCACGCAAAATTTCACGTTGCATCGTTGTTCTTGTAAATCGGACATTGCAAAAATCGTCACGACCACGTTGCATTCAAACGGCAATAACTAGGAAACTAAACAACATGTAAAAACTTGTAAATAGTCCATTAGACAGAAGGATATGACAATTGCAGTATTGCCAACCGCTCGTCGCTACGACAATCCTTTGCCGCGTAATTAAAAAAGTTTGGTTATTTTTTGAACAGACCTCGTATGCACATTTCAGCAGCCAGGCCACCTTCTTCAGTGTCATACAAGTATGATCAAAACAGAAACCTGTTATGACGAAGAATCGGGATTCAATACATCTTTTATAGTAGGGGCTTGAAAGAGTTGACAAATCGGAAAAAATTACAACTCTTGGATGGGCCAAGAACGCAAACACCATCAAAAAATTGGTAGGAGGCCCAAAATATAAGATATTGACTGAAGATAGACCTGGTGTTTCCAAGTTCCACAAAAGTTCTTGCCGTTTTTATATTGCCATAAATAATAAAAAAAGAATGTAACAAAGAGCAAAACTATCAAACTAACACTAATACTTGGTAGGGACACCATTGGCATCAATGACAGTGCAAATTCGTTTTGGAAGAGAATGAATCGGTTGTCGACATCAGTGTTCGACCAAACCTTCTGTTTCACTTCTTGAATTGTGAGTGGTTATTGTTTGCCAGTTTGCGTTTCTTGATGTTCCGTAGACCTTTCATGGAGTTCAGGTCTGGAGAGTTAGGAGGCCAGGGCTTTGTTTGAATATTCTGTTCCTGTAGCCAGTTCTCAGTTGAGCGTGATATGTGAACTAGGGGTTATCTTGTTGAAAGAAAAAGTCCTGGTTCTTATTGAAATCCCTGTGCCACAGTACCGAAGCACGCCGCTAGAGGGACCAAAACAAAATGGCGCAGCCCACTGATAAAGTGGAGCATCGTGCGGTAATTTGATTTCTGCATTTGAATGGGATCAATGCTGCAACAACCCATGCTGAGTTGGTGGAAGTGTTCAGCAGCAATGCACCGTCATATGACACAGTGGTTAGGTGGTGCAGAAGCTTCACATGTGGACAAACGAGTCTGGATGAAGAAGAAAGAAGTGGCAGACCATCTCTCCATGAAGAACGGGAATCGCAAGAGAAGTGAGGCGTCCGGGAGGCCTGGCGCATATCGTAATCAAAACGATAACGGAAAAAGTGAAAATCAGTCATGGATCAGTTTTCAACATCTTGCACGACATTTTGAATATGACAAAGGTCGCCGCCTGAAAACGATAACTCCCCAGCTCATTCTGCACAGGACAACAACAACAACAACACACACATGCTGCGTCCTTGGGTATCAAATTTTGCCTCCCCCCCCCCTCCATATTCTCCTGACATGGCTCCCAGTGACTTCCTCTTTCCTCGGATGAAGAAACCATTGCGTGGCAGGCATTTCCAGGACAACGACGAGTTGAATTTCGAGGCGGAACGTTTCCTGAACAGCCAAATTGCAGACTTCTACAACCAAGGTCTACGTCAAGTCATCCACCGTTGGGAAAAATGTGTCGCATTGAAGGGTGAATATGTAGAGAATGACTAACACCATCATCAAGTTTCATGGTCACAGCTTGATTTTTTCAAAGTGATAATTAAAACTTTATGACCGCCCCTCGTATTTCTATAGGCCAATGAATTAATTGTTCCTCTGACGATTACAAGCTCTCCCGTACCCAGTGTGGTCCAAAATCTGTCGGGGGGGGGGGGGGAGCAGAAAGGTTAGCCTGTATAAATACAGGGCTGTTGGGCATTCACATCAATCACATCTCGTGCAGAAGTGAAGACAAATGGCGGTATCGAAGGAGATGGTGAGGTGTTGTTTGTTTTATGACTTCAAGGTGGGCTTGTCAGCAGCAGCATCGAGTTGCCGAATGTGTCTTGCGTTTGGGGATGATGCTGTGAATGAACGCACTGCAAGGCATTGATTCCAGAAATTCAGGTTGGGAGAATTTGCAATTTCTGATGAACCCCGTAGTCTAGAGTGTCTGGTGGACTAGACGCCAAATGGTTCACTACGAGCTGCTATCGACTGGCCAAACCATCGCTGGGGACCTGTACTCCCAGCAGTTGGAACATGTGCAACAGGCATTGACGCAGAAGGAGCCAGCATTGGTGAATCGCAAAGGGGTACTCTTCCTTCATGAAAATGGGTGGCCAGGGAAACCATAGAGCGGCTTGGCTGGGAAACATCGTGTCATCCACCTTACTCACCAGATCTTGCTCCAACGGATTATCACCTTTTCCATTCTCTGGTCAACCATCTTTGTGGAAAATCCTACACTAACGATACAGACCTGTGAAACGCATTTGTCCAAGACCGGCAAATTTTACAGTCAGGAAATTGATCAATTGGGGACACGTTGGCAGAAGGTGCTAGATGCCAATGGGGATTACTTTGGGGACTAGCGATACGCTACTTTTTATGTACATCATTTTGTTTTCTGGAATTAAAAACGGCAAAAACTTTTGTTACCTAGTAGCTCATGTGATAAGGTTTACTATGGACAGACACGGAGGGACATAAAGACGAGAATCGGCGAACACCTGGCTTGTGTGAGAAACGGGAAATTCACGGTATCAAAATTCGCTGACCACATCCTTGACTCAAAACATGACTTTGACCAGAAGAATTTCCAGGTGCTTCACATCATAAAAAAGCAACGAGACTGCTGAACTTCCTGGAATCGTATGAAATAGCCAATGAAGAAGAAGCCAGATTGGTCAACAGTGATGCGGGTCCGTTATGCGTTACGAATGGGCGTGGCAAAATACCTGAAATTTAGAAATAACGTATTTCAGTGTGAAATAGTCAGGAATCTTGGATTTCCATCACCTACAGTTCATAATATTATTAATACGTACAGGACAAGCGGAAATACCACCGTTCGTAAAGGGCAAGGATGAAGGCCAATTCCGACTGCTCGTGATTTTCGGGTTTTCAGACGTCACTGCATTAAAAATAGATATTCAACAGTGACAGAAAATTGTGGAATGGGCTCGAGGATTCTATCAAAAACCTTTATCGTTGAATACCGTTCACCGCTATATCACAATAGCTAAAATGTAAGTTGAAGCTCTATTATGCAAAACGAAAGGTATTCGTAAATGCACTGGCTTGGGCACACACCCATCTAAACTGGACTGACACCCAGTGGCAATGTGTTTTGTGGTCCGATGAATCTATAAGGTTGTACAAACGATGACGTGTAGGATCGTAATTTTTTGTTTTCAACAATTGCGAAACCCCACGTGCAAATTGAACAATAGGTTGCAAGTGTTGCATCACGTGAGAAAGAACAATAGCTCGCGCTTTGAAGCTCTGCAAGTGATCGCTTCGTCCAAACAACAAAACCCCTGAAAAAATCAAAAGCAATCGCAAACAGCACAGGTGATGTTGGCCGTGATCACAAAGGCCCAAATTTACTGGACTTTCTTGAAAAAGGCACCGAGCATCAATATTTTTGGTGTGTCGCAAGTTTTCATCTTGTCCCAAATTTTATGAAAATGAGGTTTGTAAAATAAAACTTCATTGAAAAAATAAAAGAATATGAATGGCATTCTTTTTTTTCTCTCGAAAATTCTCCATCACAGGAGTATAACAATATGCATTTGTATGTTAATCCGCATGGGGCGTGAGTGCAGCGGTCTGCACATGGGCACCTTCCCTGTCTGATGATATCGATGTGTAATGGAATAATCAAAGTTGAACAGTGATCATACATCAAAATAGTTGTTCTCTGTCACTTTGATTAAGAGGGCAAACAGCTCATCGTAGAGAAGTGTTCACCCGAAAGACTATGTTTAAGAGGGCCGAACAAATGGAAGATGCTCGGAGCAACGTCAGGGCTATACGGAGGATGTCGAGGACTTTCTCAGCATCTCACTTGTCTTCTGGGATTACGAGGGCATACTGCTTATCATAGAGCCCTGACTTTGTTCTCACGACTTCCATTTGTTCAGTCTTCTTAAACCTCGTCTTTTGGCCAACGATGAAGCTTTGCAAAGGGAAGTCGCAGTCTGGTTCAGACACCAGCTTGTGAAACAACGAGACAAGTGCCTCATTTTATTCTTCTTATTCATTTTTTAATGCGCAAAATTTATAGATAAAGATCCTCCTGATGAATCATTTTGGAAGAAAAACAAATCCATACTTTCGCAACTTTTCTTCACGGACGACGATATCATTAAAAGGTGCGTGAATGATGACGATGACTCTTAGATTGTTCGCTTTCTCTTAGACGCTAAAGCAATTTTGATGGTGATTGTTTATTTCAGAGGAAGCAAAGAGTATAACGAATTTTGGGATTTCCTTCGTAAGTTTTACTCTTTTAAAAAACTAAAAGACGAAGATAGAAGTGCTAATCAAGGTGAATATGTAAATTGATATGATACGAGGTGCAATCATAAAGTTCTGAGACTGGTTCATTTAAATACATTTACACAGCGTCCTCTTCAAAATAGTCCCCATGCGAAACCATACGACGAGTCCAGCATTCCTGCCACTTCAGGAATGTGTTCTGGAAGTCTTTTTGTTGAAACGAGTCGAGCACCTTCTGTGATTCGCACTGGATCTGCTCGATCTTTCAACTGGATCTTCGTTTTCGGAAAGAGGACAAAGTCGGCAGGAGCCAAATCTGGCGAGTAGGGTGGGTGTGGAAGCGAAACCATGTTGTTTTTCGCAAGAAACTCGCGTGTGAGGAGAGCTCGATGAGAGGGTGCATTGTCGTGGTGGATCATTCAGTTCGTTTCACGCCGCAAATCTGGTGGCTTACGCCAAACGTCCTCCCTCGGATTGTTCATTGCTCGAATTTGCTCGTTCTCAAATTGTTGGCAAGATGCTCAACCGGTCTTGGAACTCTTTGATCACGCCTCGTAAAATGGAATTTAAAAAAAAAATATGCACTGTCGACATTTAGATGTATTTCAATTTCAGATGCAACTGGCAGAAACTCAGATTCGCATCTTAATTTCCCACCGTGTTACAACCAGATGCATCGCATTAATTTTAATCTCGGAAACAAAGCCGAGACGAGGCTTTCTCAAATGCCTAAAGACTACGACAGCGGTCAGACGTTTCTTTCGCAAGAACACATAGAAGAATTTTCTGTTATTTTACATTTGTATATTAATTTTTTGCAAAAACAAAAATTTACGAACCTTTGTAAGCTACGCAAAACTCAAGCTACGTTGCCGATCCATCAGCATAAGGAGGAACTTATAGACGTCGTTAAAAACAATCCGATTGTTATTATTGCAGGAGACACAGGCTGTGGAAAATCAACCCAGGTCGAGAAGGAAATAACATCTTATTGAATCTCGTATCGCAACGTTGTAAGAGACCTTGAGATAATCGTTATTATTTTTTTCTTACCTTACAAGGTCCCTCAATATTTAGTTAACGCAGGATTTACTAACATTGCTTGTACCCAACCACGTCGTATTGCTTGCACGTCTTTGTGTCATCGTGTCGCCCACGAAACATTGAACGAATATGGCTCGGAAATCGGTTATCAGATTCGATTTGAGAAGAGTAAAACTAAATTTACGAGAATATTATTCTTGACCGAAGGGCTTTTATTAAGGCAGGTAAGTTAGCAGATAATAAACCGATGACGAGACCTCTTGTCCACAAAAGAATTTTAATTTGCAGATACGTATTTCGAACTCAGCATCCATTGCATTCCTACTTCTTACGTGCCTCAGCAGCTTGCAATCAGGGATATATGAGATTTCCTGTAGTAAATGCTCCAAGGTCTATCAAGGAGCAACGTAAGAAGTAGGCATGGCGCATTGTCTTGCTGGAAGTAGCCATCGCCATTGGGGTACGCCATCGACATGACAGGGTGGACTTGATCGGCGACGATACGGAGGTATGCTATGCCATCCAGAAGTTATTCGACACGTAAAAACGGACCCTACGCATGCCAGGAAAACATTCCCCAGACCATGACACTGCCCACACAGGCCTGAAGGGTTGTACTCGTGCATGCGGGGTCCATGCTTTCTTGCTATTTCCGCCAGATTCTCTCGCGGCCGTCTGCATGATGTAACTGGAATCGTGACTCATCAGACCACACGATTTGTTTCCACTGCTCGATAGTCTAGTCCTTGTGCTCCTGAGCGAATCGGAGTCATTTCCGCTCGTTGGCTGCAGACAGCAAAGGTGTGCGGACAGGTCTTCGGCTTCCGTATCCCATGCGATACAGTGTGCGGTGGACAGTGCATTCAGAGACCGTTTCGGAGGACCTCTGATTAAGGTCAGCAGTGATTTGATGCACAGTTGCCCTTCTGTTATCCTTTACCAGTCGTGACAGTCTCCGTTCTGTCCGATCGTCAACCATCCGCGGGTGGCCACAATGCGAAAGTTCAGATCCCGTCTTCCGGCTGACCGTCCAGTCCTTAAATACTTTAATGACAGCTGCTGTCGAGCACCCCACGAATGCTGCTGTTTCGCTGATACTCGCTCCATAGCTCCGAGCACCTACAATCATCCCACATTCGAAGGCTGTTAAATCGCGTCGTTTACCCATAGTTAAAGAATGGAACACGTCTACTGTTGTCGACGACACTCAGCTTCCCTTTTTATACTGGTCCGGCCCGCTAGCAACATTGTGGCAACATGTCAGGTGGTCATAATAATATGCTCACTCAGTGTATAAGACTGCTTTGTTTTACCAAATACTCATATGGCATTGAATAATGAACTCAGTGAGCTCGAAATACGTATATGCAAATTAAAATTCTTTTGTGGACAAGAGATCTCGTCATCGGTTTATTAAGTCGTTATCCACAGTCATTTCCCGTTTCTCAAATTATCAAATGATTTTATTTTGACCATAGTTAGGTTCTTGCAAAGAAATGCATTCCAGGATTTAGCTAATTGCCTGTATACAGCGTTTCGCAAACCGATGGTAGAGGATTGTAAACAGAGTATTTTGATGTTGGGTGTAAAGATAAAAAGTTTCCCAGTTGACGTCATCCGAATTAGAAGATATTTCTTCTACTAGAGACTTGGTTCATTCAAGCCACAGAGAGCTGGCCACGGTACTAAACAAAGAACTGTTAGCATATGAGAGATGATGGCAGAACCACCATCAGTAAACACCCATCAACAAGCTTCGAACACTTGGAACACTTGCTCTGAGCTGTAGTTCTTTCTATAAGATACAAAGGACTATCAAAAAGTTCCCAGAGTTGTAGTCTGGCCGGTGAGTGCTGTAAGTCTGGAAAATGCCGCTCAGTGCCGTCTACATCCCAAGCGCACGCACGTGTGGTTGCATCGTATTTGGACGTGTCGTTCGGGAGCTGTAGCGTGTGCTTGTAAGAGAGTGTAACACTCGTTGGCTTGATGTCACAGATTGAGCAGAGAACAAACATCAAGTTCATGTTCAAGCTTGGACAAAGTGCTACAAAGATACTGCAAGTACTGAAACATGCGTACGGGGATAGTGCCCTTAAGAAATCAGCTGCGTTTGATTGGTTCAACAGGTTTAAGGCCAGAACAGTCTCGAAGATGAGCTGCGGTCGGGAAGAACAACAACCTCCAGGCAACCTGAAAACGTCGCAAAAGCGCTGGATTTGGTGCGTACTGATCGAGGATAACCATCAACGAAGTGGCTTCAGAAACGAACATTTCTTCCGGGTCAGCTCAGGCAATCTTGGTGAGGAACTTTTGATAGTCCCTTGTATACCGAGTGTCCCAAAAATGAGCGACGATTTGAAAAGTCAATTAACGTCGTTGTAAGCAAAGTTGTTATAATCTCGCTAAAATCAGTTTACAGTCCTCTGTCGTCTGTAGAATTTTGACCGTAAAAGTTTGAGACACCCTGTATAATGCTCTTTTATCATGACTACAACTAAAATTTTCATAATAGTGAACGTTAAAATTTTTTGGCCCACTTGCATTTGAAACATAATGATTGGTTGATTAGTACAACGCTTCTCACATGTGAAGTATAATATTCACAGATAACACCCCTCATCAGTATCTAAGCTGTCCTTGTGCTATCCACAGTACGACCAATGTGGAACGGAATTGAAAATTTTGCCAATAAATAGAATAAACCATTTTATATATGAGAGTTGATTCAGAAACCATTTTTTTTCTTTTAAACATGCTCCAACACAGAAAAGTAACTATATGCATTTGAAAGTGTACGACTTACACTGGGGACGTTCAAAAAATACGTAACCCTCTTCAGGGCGGGGCCGGGCGCTAAGGGGCACTTTACATAAGTGTGACGTCACAATACAAAAACCTTCAAAAATTCAATTTCTTTCATATTCAAATTACTTTTTTTGTTACCGTAAATCTTCTACTATAATGCGACCGCTTGTATAATGCGACTCCACTTTTTCGGCCCAAAAAATCGGCAAAAAATCCTATCCTCTTGTATAATGCGACCCCCATTTTTGACTCCTCACGAGAAATAAAATGTGCAAACTTAAACAGAAAAAAAAAATCTTTATTTTTAAATAGTCTGGATATTTAATATTCAAAAACCTTCAAAATCTGATTCATCTGTGTCTTTGAACAGGTCTTTCCAACTTCATCGAGGCAGTTTGGAAGTTTATAGCCCTACATTGATATGGAAAGCTTTCTCACTTGCACATCGACAAAAAAACACAACAGTACATCAATTTTCTTAATAAAAAGACAAGTAATCTTTATTCAGTTTAATATTTTCACTGCATAAGCTTTCTTGTAGGCTTTGGTTCGAGGCAGTTTGGAAGTAGGCCTATTTAGAAGTATCGATGTTTGGGAGAAGTTATTTTCGATGTTGTTAGATGTTGGCGACGAGAAATTCGAATAAAAAGTGAATTAATTTATTGTTTAATGAACTGGACACCGAATATGCAATGTAATTAATGTATAATATACGGTGATATCAGGACAAAATCTCCTCCGGCCACAGTCGTCGGAGGGCTGATTTTTATCCTCTTGTATAATACGACCCAGCAAATTTAGCTGCTTTTTTAGGCCAAAAAAATTCGCATTATAGTAGAAGATTTAGGGGATCACATTATTTTATTTTATTATTTTCCTTTCAAATGGAAAATGAGATATCTTTCTGACCCTATTGTGAAGCTATCGTTAGAAAGCTCATTATTGTTCTCCATAACAGAAGTTTGTTCCTTCAAGAAAGCTCCCTAAGATTTATAATGTCCCAGCCTTAAATTAACTAGGCAAAAACTGTGGAAAGAGAATTGAAATACCGAATACGTATTTCAACTACTAAGTAGCCATCTTCAGCGTTGGAAGACAAAAGTCGACTCGAGTTCAAAGCAAAAGTTGACGTTCGTCTCTCATCGCTGAAGACGGCTATTTAGTAGCTGAAATATGTATCCTGTATTTCAATTCTCTATGAATTAGAGGTTCCTCTCTGTTTGGCCAGCCTAAGGCGTGGATTCGACATGCCTAAAAACAACGGCAGAAACCACATGGCAGAAAATGTTCTGACATCACTTCCTGCACTCTTCTTTCTGCTCGACAGAAAATTCTCTTATCTTTGTAGGCTATGACTCAATCCAACTCGTATAAAAAAATCACTTGGTCTTCACACACTTCTCTCCGTTTTGGTTTTTCAGATAAATTAAAGATAAGCCAACCTGTAAGAACAGCAGCTAACAGGGGGGGGGGGGGGTTGAAAATGCCAAACGTATTTCTTGAACGACCCCACTTTATAAAGTTGATGAATGCAGCGATCTCACTCTGGCCGCCCTCCCTATGTCACTTGTCTGATGGCAGCTGTCCATTAGGCAGTAGGCATATTCGGCAACTCAAATCTGACTGAGTCGATCTGACTAAGTCATGTGACCTATGACGATTTTCTGACTCGCATCTGAGTTGATCTGAGTCGAAATGCCGAACGCAAAATCTGACTGACTTGAAGACTGAAGCGACATCGACCTGCAGAATAGATCATTAGATAGTTCATGGAGCAACCTAACGTGGCTAATTTGAAAATAAACATGACAATTAGTAATGAAATCCTCACTGTCCCGAGCCCATTAAAACAGCGTTAACGACAATAAGGCTACTATCAGTAGCTGTTGCCATTTTCGAGAGCGAAGAAAACGAACTATTTTTAATCCTATCGGAATAAAAATACAATCATTGTCCTGTAGTAGGAGGGAAAAGTTTTCGTATCGAAACGATCGCCTGTGCAGGAGTTCTCAAACTTTTATTTGTTCGTAGCACACCTTAATTATGTTGATTTTTTCTTAATTTTTTTTTCGCGGCAAGGTCATGCAATTTCACAATGCGTAGCTGTACCGCGGTACACCCTTTCGAAAACAGATTAAAACCCGTTTTTTCCTTATCTTTTGTTATTTTTGACTACAGTGGACAGAAGAGAGGCTACGTCATGGATTAATTTTCTGACTTCCTCAGTCAAGAATTTTTCGACTGGCCAAACGTCATGATTCTGACTAGATTTGATCTGTCACAAGTCCTTTGCCGAACACGTTTTCGGAGCAGTCAGTCAGTCAGAATCAGTTGCCGAACTCAGATCCGACTCAGATCTCAGTTGCCGAAAATGCCTACTGTTTGTAAGTTGACCGAGGACATCCATTGCGAGGTAGGTCCACAGTCGACTCGAGCCCCTGTTTGAATAGGGTATAGCACAGTTACGCAATTCTTCCCATAGCTCACTGCATGACGTTCTTGTGCATTGTAGATGCAGAGAATGGCTATTGATGTATGAACGCTGTTCGACTTTGGTTACTCCATTATGCACTGATGCCATGAGACAGCTGACATAGGGAAGGTGACCACGTGCAGACCGTTGCACTCGTACTCCATGTGGTGTCAACTTTAAAAAGAACAATTTGTACACTTTGAAATATCTCTAATTATATCTCTGTATTGGACCATATCTGAGAAAAAAAAAAAAAATAGTTGCCTGATTTATGAATCGACCCTCGTACTTTTATGATATCTTTAACCGTTATGAATTTTATGTTTTTTTTTCGTTAAGGTGGGCAGTGACCCTCTTCTTTCCATGTATAATGTTATCATTTTGGATGAAGTTCACGAACGACATCTACATAGTGATTTTCTAATGGGAGTTATGAAGTGCCTTGCATTACAAAGACCAGAGCTCAAGATCATTTTGATGTCGGCCACTATAAATATTCAATTATTTACACATTATTTTAAAAATGCTCCTGTGATTCAGGTATTTTACAATAACAACAAGAATATTTTTGCATCCTTCATATGAGGGGGCGTTCAAATTTTGACCTGGACTTTATTTTTTATAATATCAGGAAACTAGTGATAGGATGCATTTATGGTGTGACATTCTTTCAGAAAATCGATATGAATACATTTGCCATCACTTTCGTTGCCGGCGCTATCATCTTGAATTTTTTGGTGCTCGCACGCTTGCTGTCAGGAGTATGGTGATGAGCGGTTGTCATGGTAACCGGATGAGCGGTGCTGCATTTGCATGACAGGCAAATAAAAGTTTAGATTTTTACAATAATGAAATTTACAAAAGATAAAGTCCAACTCTAATTTGAACGCCCCTTGTATTTATAGGATGTCCGGAAATTAATCCCTGTTTATACAAGAGTGGGTTAGGGTCAGGAAACTGTATAAAAACGTTAAATCTTAAGTACAAGGTTATTCCAAAGTCACTTCAGGGTTTTGAAAGTCGATGAAGCGATAATCACGACATTTTAATGTCAGCAGATAGAAAATCTCTCAAAGTTTGGACAATGTGGGATACTTCTAGATTTAGTCATTAGAGGGCAGTCATAAAGAAAACGTGACGACTGTACTTCTCGAGACAACTTTGCTCCTCTTCTGTGGCCTCCATTTGATTTTTTTAATCCTTACAGGATTACATCAAAGATCATGTGTCCGTGCCTCCTTCGCCACTTGATTTCTACTCTGGAGAACGATTCTCAGTCCCCGTTTCAACCTATGCAAGACTTCGCATTTCTCTGTTCAAGGTTGAGCTCAAATCGCAAATGGTAGTCAACCAATGTTGACCACGACTGACTAAGCGATCACTTATTCTGTTTTTTTTTTTGAAAGCGCAGTAAAGTAAGTCAGAGATCAAGAATTGTTCGGCAGAGCATAGCTTAGCTGCAAGTTTTAGGCAGTCGCTGCTGTCAACTGTTAGATATTGGGACTGAAGATGAAAGAAATTGAATACAAAGATTGATATCCGTATCGTCACCACGAGTGATCTTGTGGAATACCAGTAACGTACCGGGTGTTTCATAGGCTATGACCAACTTGTTAGTTGAATAATTTGTCAACAGGTGGAGCTAGTGCCGTGAAAGTTTGTACACACATGCAGGGAGTCAACGGAAATGGATTAGGCTTATTTTTGATGAATGCAGTACTGCAGTTGTTTCACAGGGTATAGACCAAAAAAAAGGCGAATAACATTTGAATGGAAAAAGATCTTTGTTTCAAACTTTCAGGATCAACACTTGAGTGTTTCGGCAGGGCTCTGGTCACAGTGATAAAAAGTCTTGACCAAAAAAACACGCTCTTCGACTGAATAGCGAGACATTTCGTCGTAAACAACTGCAGTACTGCATGCGTCGAAAATAAGCCTAATCCATTTCCTTGGATTCCCTCCACTAGCTCCACATGTTGACGAGTTATTCAAATAACAAGTTGGTCATAGCTTATGAAACACTCGGTACTAAAAAACTCGTAGAGATTCTCCATCTGTTGACATGAGCATTTCTGCTATGTCCATCATGATTACTGTTTATAAAGTTAGAACATGTCTAGCTATCTCGCTAATAATCATTTTAAACCCGTTTTTTTATTTTAAAGGTTCCTGGTCGACTGTATCCTATTGTACTAAATTATTTTCCAATTTCTAAAGAAGAGAAAAGCAGTCACTCAGGGCGCATTAATCCTAGCCCTTACCTGAGGATTCTTCAACTGATCGATAAGAAATATCCAGAAAACGAAAGAGGGGATTTGTTAATGTTTTTAAGTGGAATTTCTGAAATCTCGACAGTTGTCGAGGCTGCGAAAGAGTATGCACAGCAAACGAACCGATGGATCGTTCTTTCTCTACACAGTACCTTGTCTGTTGCTGAACAGGACAAAGTAAATATTGGCCCTATTAGTTTTTTAAGTTGCGTCTTTAATTTTTCTTAATAAAGGTATTTTCTTTTTTTAAACATTCAAGGTGTTTGATTATCCTCCCGAAGGTGTTCGGAAATGCATTGTTTCCACTAATATTGCCGAAACTTCCATCACCATCGATGGCATTCGGTTTGTAGCAGATTCGGGCAAAGTGAAAGAGATGAGTTATGACTCGACTTGTCGGATGCAGCGTCTGCAAGAATTTTGGATAAGTAAAGCCAGTGCTGAGCAAAGAAAAGGAAGAGCTGGTATGTTTTAAGTTTTTTATTATTATTATTTCATGTCATTTCATTTTATCATTTTCATTTTTTATTGGAAATAAATTTTTAACTTGAGATAATGGAAAAATTGCGCAACCTGGATTCAAACCTCAAACTACAAGTATTGTGCTCGTCACCTCTACCAATCGGGCTACTACAGAGATGGCACAGCTTGGCTCCCAAGTGTCCTAAAGAACTGCAAGATGGTGCTCAGTTGGTAGAGTAGATAAGCATGATATTCGTGGTCCCTAGTTCGAATCCAGGTAGTAGAATTTTTATTTCCGTTTTTTCATTAATGGAAATACGTAGTGCATTTGTTAAGTTTTAGGACTCTCACAATGAAAAAATTCTTTATAGGAAAGAAATGGCAAATTTTATTGTTTACTGTTCATCTACGTCACTTCTAAGCTCAGTCATAAAGTCCCTGGATGCCTCGGTAGAAGTCTCCTTTTGGAATCCCCGTTAATACACTTGTCATGCCCTGCTGAATATCTGGAACTGAGTCGAAAACATGATCTTTACCCAAAGGTTGCATTCTGATCTATATTGCTGACTTGATTAATTAAACAAAAGAAAAGGTCCAGGAATAGCAATATTAGTAGCGTCTTTATTAATTGTTCAACGCGTATCGAGTATCATCTCATCTTCAGGAAGGTACCCGGTCATTTGGCCGACGGACATTTGGCCGACGGACACTTGGCCGACGGACATTTGGCCGAACGGACATTTGGCCGAACGGACATTCGACCGAATGGACATTTGGCCGAACGGACATTTGGCCGAACGGACATTCGACCGAACGGACATTTGGCCGAACGGACATTTGGCCGAACGGACATTTCACCGAACGGACATTTGGCCGAACGGACATTTCACCGAACGGACATTTGGCCGAACGGACATTTGGCCGACGGACATATGACCGAACGGAAATTTAACCGACGGAGAAATTCATTTAATGAAAAAAAAAAATGTTTTCAGGAGGTTATTTCGTATAACAAATCTTATGAGACAAATCTGTTTAATTCTTTCTACTAAGCAAGCATATTGTATGGACCTATAAAATTATTCTTTTTTGTATATCTTTTTAAATAAATGTTTGTTTTTATAACGTTAGGTAGGTTAAGATGGGAACCAGACAAAATGCAACTAAGGATCTTGTATTATTTAATAATATCAAGTCTTTTCTTGTATGTCTTTTTAAATGAATATTTTACTTCTATAAAATGAGATACTCATTAGTGATGGGCAATATTTGATATTAGATCATGGTAGTAAAAGTTTATTCCATACACATCAGGTTTCTGTCCTGTTTTAAGAGAAGACAAAAATTCTTAATCCGATTGTATCAACTGCGAAAATTCTGACAGTATAGAGGACGAGAACGTATGCGATACCAAAGTATCGCCCTTCACTAATACCAATCTTGATTTTCATTAGGTTAGGTTGGTTAAGAGGTTGGTTTTGTAAAATTCCCTGACTTATTCCGGGGATGAGCTTTCGGATTGGATTAATAATGGAAACATAAAACGTCGGAAGGAATCGAAATAATCAAATAAAAAAATCCGATGTAGTTACGACTATATCGAGTTGGAATTATTCGACTCTTTTAGTCGACTAAGGACCAAATTATCGCGGTATTTATTGGTATCGAAGAATATCGCACATCCCTATGGACGATACTTTAATATCGCATATTTTAGAGTCATCGATACCGTCAGAATTTTCGCATTTGATACTATCCGATATTAGAATTTTTGTCCCCTCATAAAACAGGACAGAAACCTGATGTGTATGGAATAAACTTTTACTACCATGATCTAATATCAAATATTGCCCATCACTAATGAGTATCTCATTTTATAGAAGTAAAATATTCATTTAAAAAGACATACAAGAAAAGACTTGATATTATTAAATAATACAAGACCCTTAGTTGCATTTTGTCTGGTTCCCATCTTAACCTACCTAACGTTATAAAAACAAACATTTATTTAAAAAGATATACAAAAAAGAATAATTTTATAGGTCCATACAATATGCTTGCTTAGTAGAAAGAATTAAACAGATTTGTCTCATAAGATTTGTTATACGAAATAACCTCCTGAAAACATTTTTTTTTTTTCATTAAATGAATTTCTCCGTCGGTTAAATTTCCGTTCGGTCATATGTCCGTCGGTGAAATGTCCGTCGGCCAAATGTCCGTTCGGTGAAATGTCCGTTCAGCCAAATGTCCGTTCGGTCGAATGTCCGTTCGGCCAAATGTCCATTCGGTCGAATGTCCGTTCGGCCAAATGTCCGTTCGGCCAAATGTCCGTCGGCCAAGTGTCCGTCGGCCAAATGACCGGGTACCCTTCAGGAACTATGAACGACTATAGAGTTGCAATGGCTACAACACCCAGTATATATGGGAGGGGTCCACCAATCAGAGAAAAGTAATCAACTCTGATGACAGCACTCAAAAATCACCTGACCATCTGGGTCCAAGCAATAATCCGTTCTTCGTTTTTGGACTTACAAGCAGTGGGGTAAAGTTATTACAGAAAAAACTTATGGGTGTGTAGATACGTGATTGGCTACATAATAGTTATAAAAATAATAAAAAACAATATATGTACAAGAGCCAAACTGGATAAAAGAGCCAAACTGGATATAAGAGCCAAACTGGATATAAGAGCCAAACTGGATATAAGAGCCAAACTAGATATAAGAGCCAAAAAGCAAAAGCTGGTGAAAACATAGAAAAAAGATCGAACTATAATAAAAAAAATTTTTAGATAGGGACTAAAAACCAAAAGTGTAAAAAACAAAAAATAAATACAAATCGAGATAGAAAGATATTTTGAATACAAATAAGAGGAAACAAAATAAAAATAAATAACTTGAAGCTAAGAGTCCTCGTCCAGGATATTGTTGATTATGTGAAATTTCCAGGTATGCTATTCTGGATTTTTCTCAAAAAATCTCGTACACAATGGAAGAAGAAAAGAATAACTTGGTTAACTTCCTGGATCTGACGCTGTTTAAAAACTACAACACCAAAAAACTGGAATTCTCCATATACAAAAGCCCACAGCCACCTCTAATATAATCAATTTCGAGTTGAACCATCCGCCACAACATAAAGCGGCGGACCTTAACTGCCTTTTTTCATCATGCGCTGTCGTACCCTGTCGGTGTTAATGACAGAAATGAAGAACTAAGACTTACCTACGATGTGGCAAGGAAAAATGCTTTCCCAGACCAAGTCACAAAAACTATTTTCCGAAAAATGAGACGAGCACTTGAATCACGCAACCATGCTGTTGACCGTTCAACCGAATCTGCGAAATACACCGCTTTTACATATATGGGTCCAGAAGTAACCAGAATTACAAGCATCTTCAAGAATCACAGGCTAAAAATTGCGTACAGAAATGCAAACAAATGCCGTTATCTATTAAACCCAAAGGATAGGATTCAACATAATGATGTCTACATTGCCAGTGGGGTCTACAAACTCGCATGCCCGACTTGTGGTTGTTTCTACTTGGGATCCACCAAAAGATCATTCCGTGAGAGATTTAATGAACACAGGAGGTCTTGGGTCAACGGGGACCACAAGTCGGCCTTTGCAGACCACGTTATCACCAACAAACACAGCTTTGGTCAAATACGAGAAATCGTGTCCATTGTTAAATTCATGAAGGATCTACAGACAATACTCACGTACAAAGCCCTGATAATTAGGAAACACCTTATGACTGATAAAGAAAAGATTCTAAACAACCAACTCAGTTTTAAGAAAAACCCAATACTCGATGCAGTCAACAGAATAGTATACCCGGAAATGAACATAATCAACAATATCCTGGACGAGGACTCTTCTAGACGTTCATACAGGGTGCATTATGAAAGTAATGAGCATTTTCTGGGAAAAATAGGTTTATTGATCTGCTTGGTACAAATGGTTAAAATTCTTCAAAATAGTCTCCTCCTGCGTCAATACACTTGCGGAGACGATTCTGCCACGCCTGGAAGGCACCCTGGAATTCCTCGACTGGAATGTTTTTCAGGAACCTTGTAACATGAGCTTGGATGTTCTCCACCGACTCCCAGTGCTTTCCCTTCAGCTCTCTCTTCAGTCGAGGGAACAAAAAAAAGTCACACGGAGCCAAGTCAGGGCTGTAAGGAGGCTGGGGCACAACGGGGGTCTTGCTTCAGGTCAGGAAGTTGGTGACGACGAAGGCCGTGTGGCTGGGGGCATTGTCGTGGTGGAGCTTGAAGACGTCTTTGATGTTAGTTTCTGTTGCATTCTTCCGAAGCCGCACCCAAAACTTGATCCAGCTGTTCCAGCGAACGCTCCATCGTGCTGTGACACAGTCGAAAAACAGACTTCGTGTGAAGGCACGTCCTACCGCTCCTACTGCTCGGAGTGAACTGAGACCGGGTGCGTTTGGAAGGGCAGACCCCCCACCACGTTATTCGACCAGTCCGAGCGCGCTGCGATGCATAGTCGCGTCACAATAAAATTATGCGCATCACCTGTAGTTCCTGAAAATGAGGTGATGCTTGATACACGTTGAACAATTAATAAAGACGCTACCAATATTGCTATTCCTGGTCCTTTTCATTTGTTTAATTAATGATCTTTACATTGGGATTTTAATTTTGGGAACAGAAAATAGCCTGCAGGTTAGCACCAATAAGGGGGATGATCCAAAACTGTCACTTTTTTTCTTTTTTTGTTTTGTTGTTGTTGCCAGAAACTGCTTCACAGTTACTGAATTGTGAGCTGGTGCATTGTCTCTGAGAAGGAACCAGTCCTTGGATTCAGCCATGACCATATGAATCCATGATGAACACGTGTAACGGAATTCTGTTCCCTGTGTGCACTACATGTTGAGACACATCGCAACGTATTAACTCCAGTGTTGGGCAAGATAAAATAAAAACAATATCTAGATTAAGATAAAGATGAGAATTAAATATTTATCTAGATAAGATAAAAGATAAAAACAAATTATCTAACAAGTTAAGATAAAATTTAGCGTTTATTTAGCCAAGTTTTCAAACTATCGGTATATCGTGATAAATATCGGAGTCTTTGTGTTAATAGGCTGTTTGTGCCACGCTCTTTTCCGATATGTTAGACTGCTTGTTATATTTGTATCGTGGAAATCTAATGTTAATGTCGCACATGAAAAAAGGTCGTTGCACAGAGAGGCTACTCGGTACGTTTACACTTAGGACTGTGGGTAAAGGAAAAGGCGTTGCCTTGCTTTCGGGTTTTGATCTACTCCAGCAAAGAACTCGGAAATCACAATTTTGGTTTCGTGCTTGGTGAAACAAAATTTTTTCATTGTTCCTGCTCATGGTTAATTATAAATTATTATTTATTATATATAATTTCTTAATTTGTTTTAACGCTTCGAGAAGTGACTTGGAGCTGGAGGAGTGAGCTTCGAAGCAGCAAAAACACAGTGGTTGCTAACGGGAGCAGCAGGGGAACAGAAGACTAGTGACGTCACTAACGGGTTAACTCTAATTAGCTCAGTTATTTCTGTATCGATCGCAAGTTTGATAGACTTACACCTCTCATTAAGCATCTATTTTTATCAGACAGCCTAATGTAACAGAAAACAGCATGGCGCAAACAGCCCATTATCAGCTGTTCAAGCGATAAGATATCGAAATGTAATGTTTTAGAAAATATCACCCATCACTACTAGGTACCTTCAAGAGGTATTTTCTGAGATACAGTCGACCCCACTTATAAGAGCCTCTTTTCAGTTTCCCCGACTGGGCTCTTATAAGCGGAATTGCAAAAGACAAGACAGTTATTTTGGAGAAAAGTGGCTCTTATAAGCACTTAGCTCTTTTATGCGGAGCTCAAAAAATATCTCAACTGGTCACATAATTACTTGTGAAATTCAGTGACTTTGTCTAAAAAGAAAGAGCCACAAGCCCATAATGCATGTCTCACCTACTTAAGGTCAACCAGATCCTTACAATTTTAGAAAAGATTTTTGAAATAGATAAGATAAACTATGCTTAGATAAAGATAAAAGATGACATAATTGAAAGTTTATCTAGATAAGATAAAAGATAAAAACTTTTCATCTAAGATAATTATCTAGATAGGTCCCAACACTGGTATTGACAATACACGACAAAAATGTCGAGACCTGTTGCTAACTGTTTTTGTTGTCACTCGATAGATGGTGCATGATATTCGCACAAAAAATTTGGTCCTAAAACTTAGCAGATGCACTGTGTAGATAAAGATGCATTTATTTTTTTAAGTAAAACATTTTTATAAAGCCACTATTTTACTTAATTTAATTTTAGGTCGGACTGGCCCAGGAGTATGTTATCGTCTGTACTCTGAAAACGAATACAATTCGTTTGATGACTATTCTGTTCCTGAAATCCAGAGAGTTCCTCTCGATTCACTCATATTACAAATGATTTCGATGGGTTTGCCAAATGCTCGCAAATTTCCATTCATTGAACCACCAGTTTTAGAGAGCATTGAAAACTCTATTCTTAACCTTAAGGAACAGGTAACCTTATTTATTTAATATCTTGTGCATATGTCTCAGACAGAGCTTCATTTAAATTTTTAATTTTTCAAGGCCCTATCCCAGCTCTTATTGAAATGCACTTCTACTTCTCAATAATGAAAAAACTTAATTTTTTTTTTTACGCAAATAAATTTTTAAAATCGTCCATGTCCAAACTCTGTTTATTTTATGTTTTTACAGGGAGCACTGAGCAGCGATGAACAAATAACTATAATAGGCCAACTATTATCACGGCTCCCGGTGGACATAAGCATCGGAAAAATGCTCATTATGGGAACGTTGTTTGGAAAAATTGAACCCATTTTATTATTAGCTGCAGGTCTTAGCATCCAGTCTCCATTTACAAATCAAACGCAAAGAGATCCTGATATTATGGTTAGGATTTAATATTTTTAGTTTTTTTAAATAATTTTAAGTCGTCTTTTTTTTTTTCTAAAAGCCATAAAACTCTGTTTGCAAGTTGAAGGTATTTAGGAAAAGTTAACCAGAAGGTCCCTGATTCAACTCCTGTAATTTCCTTTTACTATTTTTATTTATTTAATTATTAACATCTGGATGTGTGGTGTGAAAAAACATTCCTTGAACTATTTTCCACTTATTATTACAGTCAAACCTTGTTTATAACAAACTCCCTGATATAACAAACAAAATTTTGGTCCCATCAATTTCCTATAAATTTAATGATGCTATTTTATACGGCTATAGCAAACCACCAAACATAAAAATTAGTTAAGCATCGTTATCCAAAGATAAAAGGGATTAGCATCAAAATGTTATGAGCAGTAGCGGCTCGTGACTATAATAAGTGGAGGGGCACAAATACAAAATTTCAGGTTCTTAGGCCTTTTCGTACAAAAGTTATAGCTCGATTTGTATTTGGAGCCTCGCGTCCCCTGCCAAGGCCTCAGAGGACTATATCAATTTTAGTGCGTAATAGCTAAAATTTTAAGCAACACATTATAAATATAAAACATTTCAGGTTTCTGGATTTCTGGTTTTAAATTTATAGCTTGATTAGAGATCGAGGCCGCAAGGCCCCTGCCAAGAGACTTATATAATTTTTAATATAGATTAGCTAAATTTTTAAATACCACACTATGATTAAACAAAATATCAGGACCGTAGGCCTTTCCGTTCAGATTTTATAGCTTCAACTGTATTTGAGGTCGCCAGGGGCCCCGAGGCCTATACCAGTCTCCTTGTAAATTGTCTATAATTTTTAAGTAATGCACTGTAAAAATATAAAACTTCAAGTTCTTAAGCCTTTTTATTATTCAAATGTTAGAGTTTATTTGTGATTTGGGCTTCCAGGGCCCCTGTCGGGACCGAAGAGCCTTATACCAGTTTTTCATGTATATTAGCTAAATTTTTTTAGTAAACAACTATATTTTCAGATTTGTAAGCCTTTTCGTTCAAACATTGTAGTCTGTTTGTGTTTAGGGCCCCTTTCGGTTCAAAAATTATAGCTGGATTTGTGACTTGGGGGCTCAGGGTCCCTGTCGAGACCCAAGAGTCTTAAACCAGTTTTTAGTGTATATTAGCTAAATTTTTAAGTAATTTTCTGTAAGTAAAGAAAATTTCGGATTTCTAGATCTTTTCGTTTAAAAGTTCTAGCTTAGCTTTGAGTTTTTTTATATATTTGCTATATTTTTTTAGTACCACACGGAATATACAAAATTTCAGGTTCCTAAGCCTTTCCGTTCAAATGTTATAACTTCAATTGTATTTGGCGCCTTGCGGCCCCTGGCGGGGTTCTAGCCTTCTATATTGGCTTTATTTTTAGTACCACACTAAAAATATACAAAATTTCAGGTTTCTAGACCTTTCCGTTCAAAAGTTATAATTGTATTTGAAGCCCTGGGGTCTTCTGGCGGGCCCCATAGGCCTACATTACATGTCTTGTATATTTGCTATATTTTTTGAGTACCACACTATAAATATACAAAATTTCAGGTTCCTAAGTCGTTCCGTTCAAATGTTATAGCGTCAATTATATTTGGGGCCTCGGGACCTCCGGCAGGGCCCTAGAGGCTTATATCACTTTTCTTGTAGATTGTTTTTATTTTTTTAGAACCGCACTACAAAGTTACGAAATTTCAGGATTTTTGCCCTCTTTGTTCAAAAGATAAAAAAGGAACCATAAAATTCATACAAGTGGCCCCTGAAGGGCCCCGGGCCACCCAACAGGATTCGCTATGTTTTTTTCACCGTACTCTGTATAGGGCTTACGTCTGTAAAAAATTTCAAGCCTCTAGGTCAATCCTTTCAAAAGTTCTGGCATCAAAATGTCACGAGTAGTAGCGGGAGGATTCGCTATACTTCAAATAGAGTCCTTAAATTCTGACGTCAAACAGTCAAACTCTGACATCACAAATTGCTCAAACGCAATCAAAACTCCATAGACATGAAAGGAAGTCAGTTGGGGAAACCAGAAAAACACATGGTTTGGTCCACCCTAGAGGATTCGCCATATTTTTCGCTCCATCCTCTGTATAGGGCGTACGTGGCGTTTGGTGCAGTACTGCTAAACGCAGCCACAGCATCGAAAGCAACATGGCACAGCCCGTTGGAGAAGTGGAGATGCAAGCTGGGATAAGGTTCCTTAGCTTCCGAGCATTTGAATCTGTGTCAGACTGGACGATTTTTTTTGAGTAGCCTAAATCGAACGCGTTGTTCCCCTTTAAATGCAGGAAGCTTATCATGGATCACACCTCTGATTTTCCGACAGACTGCGCTATGTTGCTTTCGACGATCTGATGGCATTTAGCAGTACTGCACCAATCGCAGCTTTGTATCCTCTAGCGCGCGAGGAATGTTGCTTCCTAGCGGCACCACATGTTTTCAAAAGCTATTATTATTTCATGTTGATTGTAATGACTTTATGACCGCCCCTCGTATGTGCTCAAATGGCTGGCCACTTTTAGTCTGTTTATTCATAAAATGAACATTCATAATTATAAATCTGTATTTAGAGATTGATATGTATTTCAAGGGAAGGGTCGGAACCACGATGGTTATGCTAAGTAATCCGTTGTTCCGTTAATCCATTTTTGTTATCGGATCGGAAATAGCGAACCAAAATTTTCGTCCTCTAAAGTTCACTAATACCTTGTTCACACTGCATATCTGAATCATGATCCAGACGTCAATCATGATCGAGAAGTGCATTGTGAACGGAACGTTATTCGTCGGATTGTGATTCGTTCCCGAAACATCATTATACTCGAATTACGTTAGAAAACGAGGCTCGACCCAGATATTTCATTATACAGGGTCGGAACACATTAATATGACCACCTGCTAGTATCCGGAATATCCACCTTTGGCAGCAAGCACAGCAGCTAGTCAACGTGGCAGAGAGTTAATAAGTCCTCTGAAGGTGGTTGCAGGTATCTGGGACCATTCAGCGATCAGTGCATCCCGTAATTCCATCACCGTGCATGGTGGAGGGTCCAGCTTGCGGACGTGGCGATCGACATGGTCCTGCAAATGTTCAATGGGGTTGAGGTCCAGGGAGTTTGGTGGCCATAAGAGTAGCTTGAATTCATCCTCATGCTCCTCGAACCAGTCGTGGACAATTTTGGCTGTATGGCAGGGAGCATTGTCCTGTTGAAAAGTGCCATCACCCTGAGGAAACACTGTCGACACGAAGGGGTGTACCTGGCCTGTGACAATCGTCAGGTAGCGAAAAGCATTCAGTGTACCCTCCAGCGGTACCAGTGGACTCAGACCATACCGAGAAAACATCCCCCAAACAGTCACACCTCCCCCACCAGCCTGTCGTCTGCCAACGATGGTGTCAGGATGCTTGTTCTCAGATGCTTCCCGGCGAATTCTCCATCGTCCGTCCACTCTGTTCACCAGAAACCACGACTCTTCAGAGAAAGCAACCCTTGCCACTCGGCCGAGGTCCAATGGCGATAGTCCATTGCGAATTGGAGGCGTTTTCGGCGATGCACAGGCGTCAACATGGGTGCTGTTACCATATCTGCTCCGGAGCCCCAACCTCAAGAGGGATCGTTGCACTGTCTTGGTGCTGACACGCCTAGTGGCCCCACTGTTACCGACGCACGCCTCTAGGATCGATGGTCCGTGGGGCCCCACAGTTACCTCTTCGGTTGCTCGAAACTGTCTGGTCGTCCGGTCGCGGTACACCTTCACAGCGGCAGCCCTAGAGCAGTTCACATAGGTGGCCGTTTCTGAAATGCTGCCCCCCCTTGGCCCAATAGCCAATGATCATCCTCTTTTGGAGGTCCGACAGGTCAATTGCTGTGTTAACGGATGCTGTGTTAACGGAGGTCCGACAGGTGGGGGGGGACGTTCCAACATGTTCGAGGAGAGGTGGTCATACTGACCAAATTTCATCTAACTTCGTGTTAAACAGATTTTTGTTTGTTTTTGTTATTTTCCTTACTTTGGGTTAAAAGATCACATCGGAAAATATAAAATGTTCTTCTTTCATCAATAATAGGCAGCTCGTCGAAGCCTTGAATCTCCTCATGGCGATCCTTTTACTCTACTGAATTCTTATAATAAATGGCTCAAGGTTAAAACAGAAAATCCAAACTCCTCACGAAAATGGTGCCGCAGAAATGGCATAGAGGAACAACGTTTTTACGAGATGACAAAATTACGACATCAATTCAAGCAGTTATTGGAAGTAAGTTTATCAATGTTCAGTTGATTTTTTAGGATTTTAGAAGTACAAACTAAAAACCACTCTTCTGTTTTGCTGTTGTTTTCCAAAAAGGATGCTGGCCTTATCAAAATGCTATCCCAGAAGAGAGTTTTATCAAGTTCAGAGCGTTCTCAAAGACACGGAGAAATTAAACATTTACAGCAACTGAAGCGCGAAGCTCGCCATTCTCAAAAGAAAAGAAAAATCTTGAAAATGGAAACGGATTTTCAAACTTATGCTGCTGACGACGATGATGTCGAGGATGTAGAGAGCACTGACATTAAAGCAATCGACTTTCAACTTTCTCACGATAAATATGAGATTCAGGTTTGTTTTCGTGCTCTTTCATAGTATAAACCTAGCGTCAATAAACTTTGGACACCATGTAATTTGGCTAAAAACACAGTGAAAAGTGCATACAGGGGATTGCAGGCTAATGAAAATAGATTTACTGAGTAGATGGAACAATATCAACATCGATTTAATGGTGTGAAATAATTTATTCAAATTTATGTAAAATTGCGTTGTCAACAGGTTTCAAAGAACTTCGTACACAAGGGGTCGCCAGCATATAGGCTGTAGAAACGCCCAGAATGCTTTGCATCAGGCTTTAAAAGCACCGTCCATGTGACAGAGCACAGTATTTGTGTTGTTTTGAACCATGGGACGTGGTAAGCCAGTAGAAACGTGTATACAGCAAAAAATTATACAGCAGTTCCAGAATAACAAATCCCAGCGAGCTATTGCTCGTGAATTATCAGTTCCACTCTCTCTCTACTGTTAATGGGATCATCAAGCGTTTCGGAGAAATCGGGAAAACAGAACCAGGGACTGCACCAGGCAAGCAGCGATTATTGAATGTTAGGGACCTACGAGTATTTCGACGTTACATTGTGAAAAACAGGCATGCTCCCATAAGTGAAATGACTGTTTGGGCTCGAGAATATTTTCATATACCCATATCCGAAAGCACAGTCCGCTGTTATCAGAAGATGCAACTATTACTTATACGCTACAAAGAGGAAGCCGTTTATGAGCACTGTAGCTAAGCGTCGCCGGGTAGCATGGGCCAGAACCCATCTAAAGTGGACCCTTGCTCAGTGGAATAGTGTTCTGTGGTCCGACGAGTCCACCTTTGCAGTAATGTATGGCAACAACGGTCGCAAGGTGCTAAGGACCAAGCACGAAAGTAAACATCCCGACTGTTACCAGAGGAAAGTTCAGAAGCCTGCATCGCTGATGGTGTGGGGCTGCACGAGTGCAGCCGGGACAGGATCGCTTCACTTTTGCGAGGGCACTATTAACTCTGCTGCCCATATAAACATTCTTCAACAGCATTCTGCGTCCATCCCGCCAAAAGTTGTTCAATAGAAGACCAAGCATCTTTCAGCAGGACAACGCGAAGCCTCATGCTGCTCGGAACACCAAGGCTTGGCTACAGCAGCAGCGTTTCAGGATGCTTGACTGGCCTGCCTGCAGCCCAGATCTGTCACCCATTGAAAATGTATGGCGCATTTTAAAGCGAAAAGTCAGACAGCGGAAGCCTCGAACACTGCAGCAGTTGCGGGCGTGTATTTCCGAAGAGTGGGACAAAATTCCAGTAGAAATTCCTGTGACGCCACTCAGTGGTAATGTGCAATAAACGGTACGGTGTACGAAGTTCATTGCAACGTGTTGAAAACGGAACATTACAAAAAGTCGCTTATTTAATTTTTATGTTAAAATGCTATATCAGAGTTGTACTAAAGCTCTGTGCACTCAATAAAGTAATTTTCATTTGTTTACAATTAGTTTCGTTGTACTTATCCAAAATTATGTAGGTGTCCGAAGTTCATAATTTTGGTATTATTTCTAATTTCCTTAGCTTTTGTTGTCAATGCAACAATATTTTGATGGGTTTTTCAGAATATTTCATCAGTGGCTCACAATCTGAGAACGGAAGACATCACTCTTTTAAAGATTGTTCTTTGTAGTGGTTTATATCCATCTGTGGCACTTGCGGACGAATTCAATTCCTATAAACCGGATGCAGATCATTTGTTTCATACAAAGGTATTAAAAAGTCTTTTGATTGAATGTAACCTGTGACTATAAAATTTGGTGAAAGGTCTGTACTGCCCGTCAAAGTAATCTCCGTTTAAGGTCATGTACTGTACAAGTCCTGGAAAGACCAGGCATAATCCTCTTTTGTGATGCGGTTAAGTTCAGTTGTCTTGTGGCTAGCGTTGAATAAGGCCACTATCAGAAAATCACTGACGCTTGAGAGCTAACTTCAGTTTTGGGAATAAAAATATTCCACTGGAGCCAATTCAGGTGAGCAGAGGGAATGAGGGATTAGGACGAATCTGTTCTTGGGTAGAAACTGATGCGCTACTATAGCTGTTTAACCTACTGGGGTGTACTCGATGGATAAGTTGCAGAATATGAAAATGCAGTGGCATTCAGAGTACTTCCTTTGAGGAGAAATTACTTGTGAATTGTCAAGGAATGCAATTAGCGTTGTCTTTATCTGAGACTTCCCACACTGAACATTATGTGATCCAGGATTCTCCACTCCATGCTCGACCGTTAGGTCATACATCAGACACCAGCTGTCATCATCTGTCCACCATGGTGATAAAACACTCCACAAACTGTAACTGCATTTGTTAAAGCATCATCAAGCACGAAACGTCATGCATTGTTACGTCATCATGCGGAGTCATAATTTAGGGCTTATTATTGGTAGAAATGCGATTAAACAACGGTATTCTTCGAAATTTCACCGCGCGCAATTCACCTCTGTGCCTTTGGTCGAATGAGGGTGAGAAGAACCTCGATAAATCGAAATCTCCCCTAATTCGAAGTTTCAGTCTGTATGCGTCAAAAGAACAAGTGCTGACAAATGGCTTTTTGGAATAATGTTAGTCCCTACATGTGCAAAGTTTCGTTCACGCAACGATGCTGCAGTGTACGAGAGAGGGTCATTCACCAAACTTTATGATCGCAGGTTGTAATCTTCTTTTTTTCAGTTATTTGAATAATGCGTGTTTAGTAATTGATCATTTATTAAGGTAACTGACCCATGTTGTGTGGATAGCTGCTCGCAGTGCCATAATGTTTATATGTGCAGGATTAAGGATGTAAATAGACTCTCCAGTATGTGCCATAGATGCTCAATTGGGTTCATGCCAGATTCGTGTGGAGATCATTCGATATGTCTGAATGCTCCTCAGATAAATTCAGGGAACTCGGGACCAATGACAATATGCAATATCCTGCTGGGGGTGGCCGTGGCCTGGTTGGCTCGCTGATCGATGGAGTTAAGCAACTTCAGGCGCGGCTAGCTGCTGGCTGGGTGACAGCCAGTGGCTTGAGGGCCACTGCTGGGTGGGACGGCTATTTGGGGGACTTTAGTCTGACCCATTTGCTGAGTGACCAGTGCTGGATGTCCAGCAGCTGTGATAGCCACTGGTTTGTTCGTCCATCATGAACCCCCCCGTGCTTCGGAGGGCACGTTAAGCCGTCGGTACCGGCTGTTACTGTCATCTCGTAGCAGTCGTTAGTTACTGGGATGGCGCAAAACTCCCTCGAAGGAGTAAGCGCCGCAGATTATCGTTCTGCGATAATCTACCCTCTGTACAAGATAATATCCTGCTGGAATATTCCATCATTCTGGGGATACATGAAGTCCGCAAAGGATGCCTAATGGTCACGAAGCAATACAGCAAAATGGTCTCCAGTCAGTGATGTTTTTAGATGGACCAGAGGATCCTACCATTGCCGTAAGATCAGCATGAAACCACTACCAGCCTACAGAGTACCTTGCTGACAATTAGTTCCACAGCCTTGGAGGTCTGTGTAACATCCAAATCCTGCCATCAGCCCAAAATACGAGGGCAGTCCAGAAAGTAATACCCATTTACGCATATCGATGGCGCCACTGGTCCAAATGAAAGCATATGATGCAGGTATCGATGCCAACATCTTAGCTTTGCTGAGGTTGAATTTCGAGTTCATTCGGTGCGTGGTTTGAGTTTTGTGATGGTTTAAAATGGAAAAGAAGATAGAAAATCCCGGCAAATGCGAAGTGTGAGCCGTCATCCGTTTTTTGAATGCAGAAAGTGTCCGTCCCAGCGAAATTCTTCGCAGAATTACGGAAGTTTACGGCACGGAAACTATGGATGAGTCATCTGTAAGGCGTTGGGTTCGAAACTTCAAAAAGGGACGAGCTACTGTGCACAATGAACAGCGGTCAGGTCGCCCAATCCATATCACCGAAGATCTCAAGAAACGTGTCGATGATTTCATCAGGCAAGATCGGCGCTTAAAACTTAATGAAATGTGTACGCATTTCCCTGAAATTTCACGAGCACTGCTCCACGAAATCGTTACGGGCCATCTGAATTACAGGAAAATTTGCACAAGGTAGGTGCCCAAGATGCTTTCCGACGAACACAAGAGCAATCACATGGGTTCAGCGTTGTCCTTCTTGACTCGTTACGAGCAACACTGCGATGAATTCCTCGACCAAATTTTTACTGGGGATGAAACCTGGGTGTGCCATTTCACACCTGAGAGCAAACGCAAGTCCATCCACGATCTCCAACGAATCCATGCAAGTTTAAGCAGCCACTTTCAACGAAAAAAAACTGATGGCTTCAGTCTTCAGTCTTCGCATTTGACAGGATTTTCTATCTTGTTTTCCATCTTAAACCGTCACAAAACTCAAACCACGCACTGAATGAACTCGAAATTCGACCTCAGCAAAGCTAAGATGTTGGTATCGATACCTGCATCGTATACTTTCATTTGGATCAGTGGCGCCATCGATATGCGTAAATGGGTACTACTTTCTGGACTGCCCTCGTAGCTGGAACTGAATCATTGGAGTTTATTTTAATTAGCAAATGTAATTAGCGATGTAACAAACTAAGGCGAGTCGCTTTGCACTGTGTTATGGTGTTAAACACTGTTTTGTGGTTAAAGGTATTCCATATCACAGTTCTTATTATTATACGAGGGTGAATCAGAAAGTAAGTTACATTCTGAAACAGTTAAAACAGATGTAAGTTAAGATCCCATACACACATTCTGAGGAAACGTTCACCATTTATTTCACTTTTCTACACAGTCACCCAACAATTGTAAACACTTGTCTGAACGTGAAATTAACTTTTCTATGCCGCTGCGGTAAAAATCCACTCCAGCGTTTCTCAACCATGTCAGCACTGCGTCTTTGACATCGTCGTCAGTGTGGAATTGTTTTCCTTCCAGGTCGCATTTCATTTTCCCGAACAAGTGATAGTCACATGAGGCTAGTCGAGGCTGTATGGTGGATGCTGCCACACCTCCCACTCAAGGTAATCTAGAATAACAGGTAGATCCAGTTTGTCAGAAGTGCTTAACGCGCATGCGTATTGTGACGTCACTGGATGACTTATGGCTTTACTTCCGGCGTGTGCGGTAGCCATTATTCTGGTCACAAAAGAAAACGTTTTCACGTAAAAAAACAAAACTCTTACGTTGATTTCTGAAGAAACGTTTATTTGTAAACTTACTATTTTATAAATTAAAATTTCCTAATGCCTGCATAAATAAAGTTATTAAGAAATAATATCGAAATTATCATCTGTCTCTTAACTGCCAACGGTTCCGACGAATCAATTTCGAAATCTTAACGAGGAATGATAACTAGGCCTAATGATAATGAGAAATACGTTATCGTCCTTGTCTCTGTGTTCGCTTAACTATCCGCACATTGCGCGATGAGTGAACATGAGACCAAGGTAAATGATTTTACATTTTAAAGACACCCACTCCCCTTCTAACGAACTGATATATAACCCTTTTTCTATTTAGTCTCAGTAAATTTCACTTACCTTGGTCGCATGATCAGTTATCGCGCGATGTGCTGATAGTTAACATCAACCCTGTATTCACATTAAAAAGATAATACGTAAGTACATTTTACAATAATTATAAATTATGTAAGTCCCTTCATATAATGGCTTTATTATTTAATTAAAATATATAGTATAAAGAATGAGAATTGCGAAGGAAGTGAACGAGTCGTCAAGTGTGGCTATCGCACGACTGCTTTCATTGCCGCCATGTTTTAGTTTCTGTTGAGGTTTCGATTTAGCGGGTATAGGTTTCGATGTATTCCAGTGACGTCAAAATACGCTTGCGCAGTAAGGCAATTTTGACTACTTCCGGCAAACTGACCCCCACCTTGTTCTAGATCACCTTGCCTCCCACTTAAACGTTGACAGCAGTTCCTGAGTAATGTAAGCCGTGTGTGGTGTGGCATTGCCAAGCAAGAGAATGATCCCCTTACTCAATTTCCCTCGCCGTTTTTTCTTTATCGCTGTTCTCAGATTTTGGAGCGCGTGGCAGTACGAGGCTGCGTTGATTGCCGTTCCTTTTTCCATAAATTCCGTGTACACGACACCTTCACAGTCAAAGAAAACAGTCCCCATGACTTTCCTCGCAGATGGAACAACCTTGAACTTCTTTGTGGGTGGGGAGTTCCCGTGCTTCCATTGCATAAACGACGCTTGGTTTCAGGGACGAAATGGTGAAACCAGGATTCGTCCCTCGTGATGATTCGACACAAAACGCGTTTCCTTCGGTGAATATTGTTGCAGAAGAGCCAAAGATGACAGGAAACATTGGTTCTTGTGATGGTTCGTGAGCTGTCGTGGAACCCACCTGGCACACAGTTTCCTGAATCCAAGCTCACCATGAATAATAGAGTGCACATTCCCGTAAGAAACGCTGAGTATTCCGGCGATTTCTTTAATTTTGATTCATCGATTGTCCAGAATCATCTCATTAACGTGGGAAATGTGCTCGGGAGTGTTGGTCTTCCTGTGCAATATTCGTCCGTCAAATCTGAGCGCCCATTTGTGAACTGCTGGCACCACTTCACAATTGCAGGACGAGAAATCACATTATCCCCGTAGTCACTGCAAATTTCCTTGTGGATTTCAGTGCAATTTAAGCCTTTCGTCCGCAAAAAACGGATTGTTTTGTGAATCTCCAACTTTGAGTGTACAATCAGTTGGCTGCACCATGACAACAGTACTCTTGCTTATGCAGTAAACGTGTGAACATGTGGGATCATGCCTTAAAAACGGCAAATGATGTCGGTGCTCTTCAACCACAGATGGTGCATGTGAAAATCTTAGAAGTAATTAATTTATGCTTGCAAATTTTTAAGTTCTTTTTTTTTTTTTATTTAATAGGCAAAACATTTTGTCATTCTCCACCCATTGAGTGGATTTTCTTTTCAACCTGACGTTTTAAAACTTACGGATGCTGATATTCTAAATTTCCCTGGTTTTGAAGAGCGTCATCCTGCCAGTAATCGGCATCAGTTGCTTCTTTTTATGTACAGTAAAATTTTTTTATTATGAATTCTATAACCTTATATTTCTCGCTTATATGGTGTTGGGTAGTTTTTCTTATGCACGTGGTATTTCAAACTCTGAATATCAAAACAGAAAGTCTTTGCTTATGATCTAATAGAGCGGATTATTTTAAAAAGGTCTTTGCTGGAGACAACCAAACCATACTTGGTAAACAATACAAGGGTTCCAGCTCTGTCAACATTGCTATTGTTTTCTTCAAACATTGACACTAATGAAGATTTTTCTAGGTTTGTATGCTTTTGATTCATTTATGTTACTAACAAAAGTAGTTACTGTACATTACACACAGTCAGGGGATGCCGAAACAGTCAGTTTTATTAACATGCGAAAACAAAGCTTACAAAAGCTGCTGAAAGTGCCCACCACCCATCATCGCAAAATTGACACCCCGTATGTTGCCAAAGAGTCCTGGCATTTCACGGGCGTCTTCGTTGGCGACTGCAATGCAGGCAACCAGCTCTTCAATGGTAGTGACTTGTGCAGTAGACGAGTGCCTTCGTGTGACCCCAAAAGAAGAAGTGAAAAGGAGTAATAAGATCCGGTGACCTGGGAGGCCATGCAACTGGCGCACCCCTTTACCCATCCAACAATTACCAGAGGATAGGTGGAGTTTCACTATAAACTTGATCATGGATAGATACACATCAGAAGATTGCAACTTTTGTTAATGATTGCAAATAATGCTGTGTGAATATCCTTTTTTTCAGGATTTTTTAATGCATGCACATCTTTTTGTCATGTGCATTCATTATCATAAGTGACCTGTGTGATCACTTCGCTCCCCCATAGCTGGACAATGGTACGGTTCCCCATGCATAGTAAAACTGTTTGTTTTGGTGTCCCCTAACTGTGCGTAACGTTTGGTAACTGCCTTTAAAGCACCCTGTATAGTAAAACCTGTCCAAGGAAGAATACCAAGAAATTTCCATCTCGGAATAGGTCTCTGCCTTGAACAGGTTTTACTGTTACAGTTTAATTTTCAGTTTGAAATTTGCGATTGTTAAAAAAGTACAGCATATCTTCTTCTAACAGTTGCATTCATGAAATCTCTTTTCACAGACTAATTTTAGATGGATGGTTAGAAATCAAATTCCCAAATTCCTCGGATGGACAAGATTTACTTATGCAAACATTAACGTTGAGAGAACAGTGGATACAATTGTTGCAACAAAAATTTGACGGTATGAAGAATCATTTCAATACATATGTACCATATATGCGCAGAATTTTGTAGTCACTTTTGACTGATAAAACTGGGGTGCGACCTTTACACGAGCCCAGCTAAAACTACCTATCGATGGGCTGCCTATCGATGTTGATCGTTACCAGCTTTTCCCATGTTCAATTGAATAACAAACAAGAAGTTATTATAAACCACTTAAATTTTATTAAATTAATACAGTGCAGCCCCTCTATGTCACGGACCTTGGGAGCCAAGATTTCACTGCCCAAGACATAGCGAGTCACAATATCGCGAGTTTGCTGTTCTGTGACAGACGGTGCCATCTTAAATTGTGATATGCTATGTCAGTTTGGATGTCACGTGTGTCCGGCGAAGGATACTAGGGTTTTAAACGAACGTAATTATGATGTTTTTTTTTTTTTAAGGTAGGTGTTCTTGGTCGCTACACGAGTGGGGTGGAAGTGTTTGTGGTAATGCTTAATTATATCGCATTTATAATGAATTTATTTGTTGTTCTTGGTTTATTATTTATTTTGCTGTGATTGTTGTTTTGTGGAATTGCTGCGTGAGAGGGTTGTGTGTTCGTGTGAGTGCTCTGTTGTGGGCTGCGATTGTTACCACTGAATTCTCAGAAGATCGTCGCAGCCTCCGGCAGAGCATTGTTGTGTTAAAATTTCGGCGAAAAGGTGCTTAGGAAGTGGATGTTTTGCTTTGTTGTGTGTTTAAAATGTTTGTTTTTTTTTATGGACATTCCAGTGTCAGTTTCCGAGCCGTGCGGACGTGTTTCGTTTTTTGTTTTTTTTACGGTTTCATGTTTTCAAACGTCAAGACGCGGAGTTCGCGCTTGAATGTGAAGTTATAATAAGCTTTACGATGTCAATGTTTGATTTATATTAATTGTTTACTGAATTAAGATTAATGACGCAAGACGAGTTTTAGAAATAAATAAGTTAGTTGAATAAAGTTATAGACGAACCGAGCGACGGCGTAGCGTGTTCCAATGATGACGATCTGGAGAAGCATCGCACATGGATTGAAACTAAACTGAGCGATCAGTAATACGGCGGCCAAGCGAATATACAGTTGGTAATGGTTTGGAAAGTGAGTGACAGTTTTTTATTTATTTTCCGCGTGGCAAGGCAGCTACAGTAGAGAACTATCAGTGGGAACAATTCGTCGTACATGTCTTTCGTTCCTCCCGACGAAGACTACAGAACTTTGGGATTTCTTTCCACACTCCAAGCTGTGTTATTTTGCATCCACTGCATAATAAATACATCACCGTGTTGAAGGACCATTTGTGTTCTCTTCACTGTCATTAGCTGTTATTGATAGTTAAGATAGTGTATAAGTTATGTCGCACCTGGGCATGGTACATGATAAGGTCGTGTGGATTTCCCAGCGAATGTAAGTACGTATGAGCGCCGGCAACTGCGCTTCACGTGTGCAATCACGTTCCGCAAGTTTGACTGTGATGCCAGCTCAGAGGCTCGCCAGTGGCTGACGAGTTTTATGCACTCGCTCCCACCATGAGGAGTCACTGTGCCCCCCCCCCCCCCTTCTCTGGCAATAAAGGTAGCACGGTACGTGTCATGACGTACGTATTAGGAATATTTAATTTGGGGGAGTGTGATTGCTCTATCGAAACTCAACAGCACTGCGTGGGGCCTTATTCCCCTCCCATGCCGTGAGGAAGGTTCCTGGGTATTCCTCAAGGCAGCTCATGATGACATGCACTAGTGTGCAGGCGTTGTTTGTTAAATTGAATACCGTTATCATATAGAGCTGTACTGCAACTAGTATTTAGTGGGGCCCCTCGAATTTAGGATTGTTTGAGAAATAAACCCATTTTGTTGTCATAGTGTGTAACGTGTTTAGAGAAATAAAAGATAGTATGATTGAATGTACCACCTTGAGTCTGCGCATTACTCGATATCTGGTCTCGAACCCTTGACATGCCCACTCTCCAGCTCCTACTCAGTTGTTGTTTGTGAATATGTTCACTAACTGGAGGGTGGACCCGTCACAAAATAATGAAAATGTGTTTAAATGATAATAACAATATGTTTTTGAAAAGCACAATTATACCTTGATCCAGCGGTTGTATTTTGGCTGTGGTATTCTTGGGCAAGTAGCTTACTTTGATTAGCCCGTCTCTACTAATCAGATTTTCAGATTGGGGATGAGCAGGATAGTTGTCTAATATTAGTACAGCTTTCGATTCTAACTTGTTCTTTCTTAGATGTTTCCTAACTGAAGGTACAAATCTCTCGTGGAACCACTCCATAAAAATTTCTGAAGTCATCCAGGGATTGTTGCTGTGCTTTTATACAAATTCCAGTGAATCCATATTTTTGTGATAGAAGCATCTCGGATTTCTCGATTTCCCAATGCAAAGTGGATTTTGTTTATAGTTTCCTGTTTTATTTACATAGAACACAGGGTGATGTGGTCTTTCATTAGTTTGAAGCCTAAAAGATCGTCATAAATTGAGTCTCTCAAAAGGCGCTTCTCCAAAGAGCCAGTGAGAACTTTATTACATAGCTCACCCTTCCGAGAGGCGGTGATTAACGTTGTTAGATGACTAACCGTCCTCGTGTATGTACAGTAGATACATTTACAAGAGCTGCGGATATAAGAGTAGTCCAGATTTAAAAATTGTTTTCTCCTTCCCACTGAAAAACGACCAAGAAAAAAAAATTGGGGTCTAGCCAGTGACCGTGACTTATCCAATTTCGCGACATAAGGAATCGCGAAATAGAGGGGCTGCAGCGTATCTATTTATTATTGTTAACAATAACCATCTTTAAAAAATTATTTATCTTTGGGTACAGTAGGACCCAACTTGCATCATTTCGACTTACGTCACACTTTTTGGGAACCAATTAATAATATAAGTTGGGGTCTTACTATATCGAGGAAATTAATTTCAATGGAATAACACTATTGCTTAAATATATTTATGGCAAATTCGGCTAGCTGATTGGATTGCTCTAGTCACGTGATCAATCTGCATGAGAGAGTCAACAAAGAGAGGAGCAGTTGAATGGAAACTTTTTTTCTTCAGTGCTCCAAACACTGGCAACTGGCCGCGCATAGGCTATTCATCAAATTTCTCAATAAATACAGCTTTTTGCAATTGGTAAAATGTAATTTTCAATTGAAAAAATGCAGTTTTCAAATTAGAAAATAAATAGACAAAAATTCATAAAATTTAAATCAAAGAAACAAAATAGTTTACATATTAAAATTAAAAAAGTGTTCCCCACTCTCCCTTACCCTGTAGTGGCAATTACAGTTTTAAGTACCGAAAGGTGCTTTATGCTATCAGTGTGGGGAAACGTGTCTGTCTGTCTGTCTGAGTCCGTAACTCTAATTCCTTCAAGGCTATGAAAGATTTTCAAAATCTGTTTTCATTAGTCGATGAACATGGTTCATATGAATGAACCAATCACAGATACACATATTATCTAAATTGGTTCAATAGCACGTGCACAAATGGTGCCTTCACGACCCCATCTAGCAATTTTCAATGGGAAGACATAGTAAGCAATACATCAAACAAATCGTAATGACGAATAGAAGCGGTTATTAATTACTATTTTCGCCAATTGATAAATATGGTTCCGCGAATGAACCATTTTGAAAGTGGTTGTAATAGATACAATGGCAGGTGCTTTAATGGTACCCATATGACACCCTCGAAAATTTTCAATGATAAGATATGGCATGTTATATATCAAACAACTAGGAATGATGTGTCATGAATGAATATAACGTAAAATTAATGATAGTCGAAATTGGTTCAAAGTAACCTGGTTTAGTGGAACCATTATGGTTTCATTGGAAATTTCAATGCCAAGATATGACATGTAATATATCAAACAACTTGGAATGATGTGTCATGAATGAATACAACGTAAAATTAATGATAGTTGAAATTGGTTCAGTGGCATCTGCTTTAGTGAAACCATTATGGTTCATAGGAAGATAATGTAGAATTATCGGAAAAACTGGTTCTATGATTATCCACGTAACTTTGAACCAGTTTAAATAATCATTAATTCTATGTTATATTCATTCATGGCACATCATTTCAAGTTGTTTGATATATTATTATGCTATATCTTAGCATTGAAAGTTCCAATGAACCATAATGGTTCCACTATACCAGGTTACTTTGAAGCAATTTCGATTATCATTTATTTTACGTTGTATTCATTCATGACACATCATTCCAAGTTGTTTGATATATAACATGCCATATCTAATCATTGGAAATTTTTGAGGGTGTCATATGGGTATCATTAGAGCACGTGCCATTGTATCAATTACAACCATTTTCAAAATGGTTCGTTTGCGGAACCATATTTATCAATTGGCGAAAATAGTAATTAACAACTGCTTCTCTCTCGTCATTACGATTAGTTTGATGTATTACTTATTATATCTTCCCATAGAAAATTCCTTAGTGGGGTCGTGAAGGTACTATTTGTGCACGTGCTATTGAACCGATTTAGACAATATTTGTGATTGGTCTGTGCCATGGACCATGTTCATCGACTGATGAAAGCAGATCTTGAAAATCTTTCCCTAGCCTTGGAGGAGTTGGAGTTACGGACACAGACAGACAGACACTTTTCCCCACACAGATAGCATAAAACCACCTTAATAATTGCCACTAGAGGGTAAGGGAGAGTTGGGGTAACAGGAACGCTTTTTTTATTTTATTATGTAAATTATTTTGTTTTTTTGATTTAAATTTTATGAATTTTTGTGTATTTCAGTAGCCAGCTGAATTTGCCACTAGAATAACTTCGTGAAAAAAAAAATGTAATTATTTGCTTATAATTTTAATAAACTTTTCTTCCAAAGGATATAATACTGAAAAAGAGAAAGTTGAACCATCAGATCAAACTAATGAAATCGCATTTACTAAGCAACTGATTAATTTTATGTTATCGGATGTTTATTACACAATACGCCGTTTGTTGGCAGCGGATCTACATGACTTGTATATAGGATACTTTTCCAGGAGTAGTTCTGATTCTGCTGAAATTATTTTTGGGAGAAAGGCCTTTCCACATCCCAAAAAAGGAGGACTTCAGATAAATGACTTCCTTATCTATAACTGGTAAGTAGATTTTACTTGTGACACTGGAACAAACATTTATATCAACAGTCTTCATCTGATTTTAAAATTCTATATACGGTATATGTTTTTTTTTTAATGAACATGCAGAGTACTCAGAATATACATAACTTTTGAAATGGTAGCTTATAAGTGTTAGGGGGACCGCTGCCAGCTGCATGGTACACATCCACTCGATACTCAAATTCCTCCCATGCTTACTGGAGCATGTCTGGTGCCACCTCATTTGATGCAAACATCTAATGCTTTGAGCTGTTGGAGCTTCAGTTCCAAAAGTTCAGCGAAAATTGTGCCGCACGATATTTAAGGACTCACACTTTTTGAAGCAAGGAAGCAAAAGGCTTTGTACTGTGGGGTCGTCATCTCGACATAAACTGACGGGAGCTCACTGTGGTTTTCAGACACACCTGGGAGATTTCTAGCAGCATTGAAACAAAACTTGACGATCCCACTTTCCAATGGAATGCAGATCGTTTACTCGCAATAAACAGTTTTGAAATCCGATAAAGAACTTTTTATACACTCTGTACTTGGAGGAGCTTTAATCTTAATTTTCATTTTAATTATGATAAAATAAATATTTGGGCATATCCAATAATTTGATAAAAAATTACTGCATTCATGAAATCTATTTTTAAATTCTTATTTTATACACTGCTTTTCAATGAAATTGCCCCACCCACAAGGAGTTATCCGAATGAGCCAAAAGTAGGTATACAGCAAGAGATACAGTTGAACACACCTTTATTACGTTATGGAGCCAAGACATGCACTCGTTTGTACAGGGTGTCCCAACGGAAAGTGGCATCAGTAGGTTGTGGCACCACCTCTAGCGGAGATTCATTGTTCATACAGGTGGCGAATGTCATCTTGGGGTACATCTGCCCAGGCCTGGTGAACCTGCTGTGTCAGTTCATGAAGATTCCGGGATGATCGTAAACGACGTCCCACACATGCTCAATTGGCGATAGGTCTGGGGACGTCACAGGCCATGGCAGGCAGTTGACATCATGCAGACATGCCATGCTCGTGTTTGCCGTATGCGGTCTGGCACCGGGTAGGCGTGCAGAAAGGGCAGTAATACTGGCTGCAGAATCTCTGTGACGTACCGTGCTGTTGTGAGGGTGTCTTGGATGGTGACTAAAGGCGTTCTGGTATCGTAGCCGATGGCACCCCAGACCATGATTCCGGGTGTTGGTCCACGATGGCGATACCGTATGCATTGTTCATTGGCACGTTCCAATGGTCTGCACCATACCCATCCGCATCTGTCGTCGGTGTCAAACAAAAGCGGGATTTGTCGCTGAAGACCACGGGCGCCATTCCATTCGCCAGCCCACTCGTTCACGACACCATTGCAGTCGTATCGCACAGTGCTCAGGTGTCAAAGGAAGACGCAACAATGGATGCCCGGCAGACATTGTCGCAGCGTGTAACCGGCGTGCTATTGTCGCTATTGACACTAGAGCAGTGCCGGGAATAGTGATGTCGTGCAGTTGCCACAGGGTGATGATTCTGTCCGCTAGCGCTGTTCGCAGTATCCGCATATCGGTACGAGCTGACGTGCTTCTCTGGGCCCAGAGCCTGGTCTTCTAGCACGTGTGCCTTCCTCTCGCCATTGCCTCCAACATGGGCCTACTCGCCATTGCCTCTCCTGCCTCGGAGAGGCCAATAATCCGACCTCGTTCAAAGCCCATTAATTGCGTGAACGGTTGTCGTTGTCGCGGCATTGAAACCATTGTGCGGATTACAGTACTGTACGTTCACGAGGCAGTTGCTTCCTCCCTACTGCATGGAACTTCTCGCACAGGGTCAACTGATGAGCTTATACAGGCACCTGGACACCCTGTATCAACCCACATGGTTATGTCTCGTGAGCACGCATCTAATCGTTTAGCAATCGGAGGTAGACGAAGCCCCCCACTAAATATGGATAAGATCGGATAACTCCTTGTTGGTGGGGCAATTTCATTGCAAAGCAGTATATGTAGTTAATTTCATAATTGCTCTTTACAGTCTACAAGATAGTTCTCATCAAGATTATCTGCATACCCAATGGACTTGCCCATTCTGTGAAACAAGCATGTTTGTTACAACATTGCAGAAAATGGAACATGAACTCAAGTGCAGTAAGGACCAAGCTCCACCAGAATCGGGTAAATAATGTCTTGCCCAGAAAATTCCTTTATAACTTCGCTTACTAAGAAATTAAAAAAAAATAAAAATAAAAAAAAACAGCTTTAATGCAATTTGAGTACATGCGTTTTGAGTTTTAATGCTCCTTAATGTTTATTTTCTATTTTATTGTTGAAGATTTAAAATTATACAGGCCGGAGAGGAAATTCTTGAAACAGCCAAATAACTTTAGAGCAAAAGGTGCTAGAATCGTAAAAGTCAGGGCAATCTATAGGAAAGTATCCTTGTCTGATTGAATAAAAGTATTCCCAGCACCCCAAGTGTAAGAGCTGAGAAGTTACGAAAACCAACCTTTGAGTCATGGTATAAGGTCCTGGAAGAAAGCATAAGGTCGCTAGAAAAAACAATGTTGTGTCTAAACCGTTTATTTGTAAGATCTGTTCTTTCAGAATATTGTTCAATAACACAAATTAAACAAGTATGTGTAAAATGAATCCACACTCAAAACAACTTTGTTTAAAATAGAAAGATGAAGGACTCAATAATAACGTAGCATGTATAAAAATTTTCAATTTGAACTCAAAATTGATAAAATATACAGGGTGTTTTTGAATTGAGCACAGATTTTTTGGGAGATGATGGAAGAGGTCCTTAGAAGTATTTTTTGTCATATGAACATGGGGTCCCCGCAGCTCCGTTTACTTACAATACTGCATTGAACAATCAAATGACACCGGGACGCAGCGTGCGTTGGTAGGCCTAGATTATTTAATTTTTAACAATTAACACAAGCAATCTAAGGTGTACTTGCTTGTTTGTTGAAAAGTCTTAGGACAAACTTCGTCAAGGAGATTCTGGTACACGGTACGCACCAAGATACCCCATAAGTTCTCAACTGGGTTCAAATCAGGGCTACGGCTTGGCCAGTCTAATGCAGTTACTTGGTTGGCTGAAAACCATTCTTTTGTAGATGCTGAGCTGTGGATCAGTGCATTATCCTGCTGAAAAATCCAGTCGCCTGAAGTGATGAGAGGGGCATGCGGTAGTAAATTGTCTTGGTACTTTAAGGAATTCATCCTTGTGTTTATGAACACAATAGGAGTTTTCCCACCCCACGCAAATCCACCCCACACCATCACCGAACCCCCACCAGCTTGCCTCTTGGAAAAATATTCTTGATTCCCACGGATATCATGCCAATATCGAGTGAAACCATCAGGCCCGTCTAGGTTAAATTTTTTCTCGTCAGAGAAGACGACATTTTCCCATTTTTCCCCAAAGGATACAAATTTCTTGGCAAAGGCAAGTCTTGCATCTTTGTCAGCTTGTGTCAGTGGTGGTCTTGCCATCATCTTGGAGAACGACAGATGAAGATCTGACGAGAGTACACGTCTCACAGTTCTACTTGTGCATTTTAAGTTCAACTGTTCTTTAATAACAGCCGAGGAATGATGTTTGGTGCTGGCTAATCGCAAAGCCCTCAGTTTCTCTCGGCGAGTCATTGCTGGTGGTCTGCCTGATCTTGTCTTGACGCCATAATTGTCTTGATCTTTTAAGAAATTATTTACAACAGTTTTTGTTCTTCCAATTGTTGCAGCTATTTTGGATCCAGTTAGGCCAGACTGCTTGAATGCCACAATTTGACCTTTTTCAAACTCGGAAAGATGCTGTCCTTTCGGCATTGTGAAAGTCACAAGATACAAGGAAAATGTGTCAATAATTTTACTTTATCTAACTCAAGAACACCTATTTAGCATGTATTTGTATAATTATGAGTCAGTGGTCGGCATGTCTCATTAAATTTAGGGGAAATAGGAAGCGACCTTATACTTTCGTCCAAGCAGAATTGCTGAAATATCACATTTATTACTATAATTTTATTTTTTATCTTTATTATGGTCTCTTTATTGTTTATAAATATTCTTTACGTGTTGTTGAACAATATTCCGAAAGAACAGATTGTAAAACTAAACAGTTTCGACACAGCATTGTTTTTTCAAGCGACCTTATACTTTCTTCCAGGACCTTAGAGTGGTGCCAAGCCGACTGACCCATTTTAAGGTCATAATAATTTTTATGCAAAATAAACCAAATAAACAACACCACCATTTGATAGACCAAAATAGGTATTTACAGTAAACTACAAAAATTCAAAAACTTTCAGGATACATTGTTGCAAGCATTTTTGGAAATTGTTGTACATGTGGCTCTGTAGATCTCCATCAGTTGTCGCAGTTTCTTAAACAGTAGCTTGTCTGAGTTCAGGAATATTCGTCATACGTCTATGGAACACATGATCTTACAAAAGAAATCTGAAACGGTAAGATCAGGTGATCGAGCAAGCCATGCGATGTCTCCGAAAAGAGAGACAACACATCCGAATGTGCAACGAACAACGGCCATACTTTTTCATGTGGTATCTTGATGAAGATGAAGAATTTTGGGGTCAATGCCAAGCCTTTTAAGTTTGGTCCGACAAAGGATTCCAAATTTGCAAGTTCACAGTCGGCTACATGCCACACTGTGGAACCACTGTACCACAGCCTCCAGAAACCCTTACTGGCAACAGTGCATCGATTTAGGTCCTCTTTCTGACATAATTTTCATAGAATAAATGGCACATTCAGTTTATTTCATAGAGTTTTATGCTTTTGTTTTCTTTATGCATAGAGTGGATTTCTACTAAATCGGTTATGCTTTACAACTTTGTAATTGGAATTTTTTTTTTCTCCATTTATCCTGGCTCAAAAGTTAATTTTCGTAATATCTCAGCACTTACATTAGGGGTGCTGGGAATACTTTTATAATCAAGCAAAGGTATTTTCTATAAAGATAGACCCGAGTTTTTTTACTCTGGCAGCTGTTTTGGGAAATTCCTCTACACCCCATATATTTTTAAAAATAATCTATTAGATTTCACTGTTATTAGTTATTATACCTCAAATAGATTTTAAATTACCAGTAAGTAGTACATCTCCTGCCGGCTCGGTGGCCGAGAGCGTTAAGGCGCAGGTCTCGCCGCTCTCGAAACCAGCAAGTCGCGGGTTCGAATCCCGCCGAGGGCATGGATATTTGTGTTTGTCCCTTTTCATTATCATCATTTCATCAATGCAGAAAGGAGAGAGGCCCCTACTGCATAATAGACTTGCCTCATGAACACTCGTTCACTATGAATGAGTCACGACGTTCGGTAAACGAACTAACGACTAAGAAGTACATCTCCTAATTATAATATACAGGATATTTCAAATGATTTGAACAGTAGCAGCACATTCCATGAAAAATAGAGCATTACCAGTAAAGTAGCATTTGCATACTAGAGCTAATCTCCAACATTTGGTAATCAAATTAAAATGAAAAACAAAAGGAAAAATTTCACGACCTAGTTTTGAACCAGGGCCACATTGTTCATTGCCTTTATCATTTAGGCTACCATGAATCCTTTCTTCTTTCTTCTTAGAAAGGAATAATTCCTAACTGTCTTGCTCTATCATATCCATGCTGCGTATCTTGGGGAAGTGTTGGTTTGAAAGATTGCTTTCAGGCTGTGATACAAACCATGGATGAGAACATGTTGTAGTGTGTTGGACACAATGACTTTTGCAGAATAACAAAGGGAGCTAATATTGGGCATCTATGATTAGCCAGCGTCATATTATCCACTGAGAATTAAACTGGGACAGTTACATTACTTTTGTGTGAAATTTTATCTTGTTTTTGTATCTGTGAGGATGTTATTTTCTGTACTTTGTTTAATAACAAAATTAAAAGAGGCCTTACAGTACAACATTTTAGTTTAAAAAACCAACTAGTTTCGGCTTTAATCCTGCCTTCTTCAGGGTACAAAAGAGAAATGGGCTAGCAGCCCCTACATAATGAGACAGTATGTGATACAAAACACGATAAACATTAAATGACAATGATATAATACCTGGAGATTTCTGATTGGCTGACGTACTTAAGGGTGACGTCAGCCAATCAAAAGGTTACAACATATACAGGTGACGTAGCCAGATTAAATCAGCCTATCAGAAATCTCCAGGTATTATATCATTGTCATTTAACGTTTATCGTGTTTTGTATCATACACTGTCTCATTATGTAGGGGCTGCTAGCCCATTTCTCTTTTGTACCCTGAAGAAGGCGGGATTAAAGCCGAAACTAGTTGGTTTTTTAAACTAAAATGTTGTACTGTACGGCCTCTTTTAATTTTGTTTTTGTATACTTACTTACTTTTCAAACCGTTAGGGTCGCAGGGGCAACAGCCCTATAAAGGATCTCCAGCGATCGCGATCTTCTGCCATTAGGCGCATATCCTCCCTGATAATACCCAAACGACTTGAACCCAGATTCTCTATGTAGTCTAGCCACCTGGTTCTAGGCCGACCCCTTGCTCTCTCACCGGCTTGGAAAATAACAACTGCCTAGGAAGACCAGTTTGCGGCATTCGTGTCACGTGACCATACCAGCGCAACTGAGATCTCTCAATGCGGAGAAGTAGCGGCTCAACACCTAAAGACTCCCTTATTGTGGTGCTGTGCACTCTATCTAGTAGGGTAACACCTGCCACATCTCCCAGAAATCTCATTTTGGCCGCTTGTACCCATGATCGCAGTCTGTACCTCATGACCATAGGTGAGAATGGGGACAAAGATAGATTTGAAGACGGAGAGCTTGGCTTTGATACCCAGCTCGCGTTTCGTTACCCAGTTCGCGTCATAGAGCTTGTTTTGGTATTTTGTGAAATAAATATAACAATTTGAAATTGTTCAAATCATTTTGAAACGCCTTGTATCATAAGAGGAGATGATGATACTTTATTTCTGACAATTGATTCTAAACCAATTTGTGTATGTTTTCAAAAATTGCAGGGAACTTAAACGCAACAGATTCCAAAAGCAGTCGGACCACAGGTGGATTTTATTGTGAACATTGTGCCCAAGAACTCTTCTTGACACCACCACAAATCCTTTTGCACAAGAAACGTCATAAGGATAATCCACCTTAGTGAGCTGAATTTGAAGAATATGTGTTTGCAAAAGTATTTTTATCAATAATTCAGAATGTTTTTAAATCTGCGAAAATAAAATAGTCCTTTTTTTTTTTTTAATCCATATTTCTGTTTTCCGATAAGTTCGTTTGATTATTGTCATTAAAATCTTCATTTTTAATATTTTTTTTGTAAATAAAAATTAGTGGGAAACACGTTAATCCTTTTCTGTTGTAACTCTTAAGACAGATGATTTAGGGAAGGTTCAGTCCTCTCAAATAAAATTCATCATTTCTTGGAATCTAATTAAACATTGGTAGGTCTCTTTACTGATTCTAATTTTTTTGTGTAGCATTTTAAAATAACAGTGACCATATTGAAAAAATTATGGTCATAGTCTCTTCAACAGGTGAAGCCAGAAAGGTACAAAAGAACTATGTAATACAAGTGAAAAACGAAGTGATTACAGGGAGGCACATGCCATAGATACTAGGTGATTCAGTCTTAGCCTCATTCTAAGGTCACTCTTTATCCTGGAGGAAAATATCACAAAAACATTGGTTGTATCATTAATTTTTTTAAATTTTATTTTTAAGGCTGAGGGAAGAAGGGCTGTCTTTAAAAAAAATTGGCTGTGTTGGACATGTGATTATGTTTGACCTTCAGTAGATGGGAGTGGTAATCACCTGATTATAACATGTGAATCATGGGGACAAATTATGTAAAAGCAATAGTCATTTGCATTGTAATCAGAAACATTAAGAATCTCACAAGGCATTAAAGAAGATTAAAATCTTTAAAAAACGTGTGTGGATACTTGCCCTCGTACTTTATATGACACAGATTGGCCCATAAATAACGAGCAGACTTTAAAACTCTATAGCTCGGGTATGAAGTGACATATATGTATTTATTTTTTCTTTATGGGACACCTTGTACAATGCTCAGTTTGGAGAATGTTAGGATAATTTAAATTTAATTAAAAATTACTATTAGGAGACTGAAACATGATTTTATTACTTTTTTCCTTTAAGCACATTGCATTTTAACATAGTTTATAATTAAGTAGGTGAAACTGTAAACATTTAATGATATGTAAAAATAAATAACTGAAAAGTAAATGATAATAAGTTATTTTCATTATTAAGATACATTAAACTGAAACTTAAAATACTTATATTTAAATTTAGCTATTAGTTATGCGGGCACAATTCAGCAGCTTTGAATACATCTGCGACGTACGTAGGAATGAAAATTGAAATTGCACCCAGGGCTGATCCAATCTGTGTTGCGATTCCCCACCACTTCAAATGAGTTTTTCTTCCAGCATAACGAAATATTTTGGCGATACTTACTTTAATAAATGACGACGTGAAAGAAAAAACTATCCATATGGCAACCTTTGGAAAAGAATAAATTTAAAAAAAAAAATGATTTTATAACTTCTCAAGAAATTTTGGAATGAATTAAAACATGTCTTAATAGCTCAAAAGCAATTTTTCTTGACTTTCCCTAAGCACTGCAGGGTGCCCTAACAAGGATTGAGTAGCAGGCAAATGGTGATAGTTATTAAAGTTATTCTTCCAGGAGATTAAAGTCAGATTTTGTTTTGGTACATTCCCTCCTATTTTGCAGACTGATCTTTTCACACCGAGGTTTGTGTAAATTCCTCGTACAACTGTTTTATTGTATTCGGAAGCGGATGAGTTGGCAGGCATCGCTGGACACCCATGATCGGCCATGACTGCACTAAACTTTCACCCCATTATGAATATCATTAGACACAGTACCAAAAGATGGATCCGCAAAACATAAGGAAATATCCAAAATCGGAGAGAACCTCTAATCCACACGGAGATATATATCAAGACAAATTCCTGTTCTCACATAAGCTCCTGCAAGAATAACTTTAATAACTGTCACTGTTTGCTTGCTATTTTATTTTAAAAACCGTCAGTCCTTTTTGGGACATCCTGTCTATGACACATTTTTGCTCATGAAGGGCAAATCAAAAAGGATGTTACATTTTACATCTATTGTGATAAGAGGGCTGTGCAAGGCAAAAATAGAAAGAAATGTATATAAGATGTCTCAAACTTTTAGGGCCAAAATTCTACGGAGGGTAGAGGACTGTAAACTGAGTATTTTGAAATAGGTAACCAACGGTCGGAAATGCATAAAAAATACCACACAAGATTTTGTTGTCCACAAGAGGATGTGGCAGCATGCCTGCTCACTTCAATGTTGATGTCCACGAGCACCTGGACAACAGATTTGCAGCCTTTACACACACGAAGGAAAGGATTGTGCGAAGGAAAGAGCGTGGACGTAATCCTGCGCGATTGAATTTGTTGAGTAAAAAGCAAGCACATTCTTTCCCAAGTGAAAGCGCGCATATGTTAAAATGAATCACACACGCATTCTCGCGGGAAAGCGTGGATCGTGGAGCACTTGCCAAGAGTTTTATTTGGCGTGTGCGGTTTCGCCGTGAACTCGTGTTTTTCGTGCAAAAATGACATTTCAAAATGAAGAAAATATATTACACTGGCAATTGCTGTTGCTGGACTAATTGAAATATCAAAAACTTAAAGGCTTGCAGCCAAATGTGAAGAAGCTGGGATGAAGATCAGTGTGGCTAAAACCGAGGTTCTGGTCCTTTCAAGACAGCCTGCTCAGTGCGCTCTCCATGTTAGTGGAGCCTCATTGAGACAGGTGGAGAAATTCAAGTATCTCGGGATTGCATTCACGAGTGATGGACGGCAGGAGAAAGAATTGGATGCTCGGATCGGTGCAGCAAGCTGTGTCAGACGTGAACTGTGGCGATCCGTGGTAACGAAACGCGAGCTGAGTAACAAAGCTAAGCTCTCCGTCTTCAAATCCATCTTTGTCCCCATTCTCACCTATGGTCATGAGGCTTGGGTAATGACCGAAAGAGTGCGATCGCGGGTACAAGCGGCCGAAATGAGATTTCTGAGAGGTGTTGCAGGTGTTACCCTACTAGATAGAGTGTACAGCAATACAATAAGGGAATCTTTAGGTGTTGAGCCGCTACTTCTCCGCATTGAGAGGTCTCAGTTGCGCTGGTATGGCCACGTGATTCGGATGCCGCAAACTAGTCTTCCTAGGCAGTTGTTATTTTCCAAGCCGGTGGGTAAGAGACCAAGGGGTCGGCCTAGAACCAGGTGGCTAGACTACCTGGAGAATCTGGGTTCGAGTCGCTTGGATATTACCAGGGAGGACATGCGCCTGATGGCGGAAGATCGCGATCGCTGGAGATCCTCCATAGGGCTGCTGCCCCCGCGACCCTAACGGATAAGCGGGTTTGAAAAGTAAGTAAGTAAGTAAAAACTTAAAGGAGTGTTTGGGTGAAGGAATATAGACGCCGTGTAGGTCATCTACCCTTAATTACGTGAAAATTATCCAGAAAACTTCAAAAATTACTTGCGGATGAATAGTTCATCTTTTGACATCTTACTCAAAAAAGTGGAATCCAAAACAATCGACTCAAAAAAGTGGAATTTTTGATCTTACTGAAATCGACAAATGTGCAAAACACCAGATGTGCGTTATGCTTGAGAAGAGTGTGTGTGTAAAGGCACCTTCTGAGAGCATTTTGTGCGTGCTTAACTGTAAGCATTCGCCTGATCTTGCATTGCCTTTACACACACGCTCTCTCCTGTGTGAAAGCACCCACGTGTAAAGGCACCTAATCCCTACTCACTGGATTAAAAGAGGAGGTCCTGTGCTCTGGGTAGTGCGATTGCTGGATCCCATTCCTCTGGATTTTTTCTATGGGAGCACTCGTTAGTGTATGAAACCCAAGAATAGAATTTGATGGAATACTGTTTGCCAGATGCAGCCCAAGCTGCCTGTCCTCGTATAATAGACACTAGAGATATTTATTTGAAAGAGTGTAGCAAAATTTCAGATATCGTTGTAATGCATGTATCGAGACTGGAATGGCCTATGCTGTTGCTCTCAGCTGTGATTCTCTCATTAAAGATCTCGTTGTGCATTTCCAGCCAAACTGGTTCCTTGTTTCAAAATTCTCAGTTCACAGTCCTCTGCCATCTGTAAAATTTTGATCCTAAAAGTTTGAGATACCCTTATGGATGCTCTTCAAACAAATTCTTATTTATCTAACATCATTCTGTAGTATCACTGCCAAATTGCACAATTTTATAATAATATATAATTTTAATGTAGAAATTTTTTCAATTTTAAGTTTCAGCTGGATGAACTAAAAATTAATTATGCCAATTACCGTACAAGGTGTATATAAGAATTATTTGTCTCATTTAATGTTTTGATCACATCAGTTTTTAATATAGATTTCTTAATAAAAAATCAAGAAAGTTGTTTAAAAATATTTTCTTGAATATTATTTTATAGATATGGTTCACTGCTCACCATTAATATTTTGCCTTCGACTTTAGATTTTAGAAGTGGGTTTGGACTCATTACAGCCATCGTAAATATATAGCTCGCTAAAAGCGTGATAAAAAAGCACAAAATGGTAGCAGTTCGTGCACTAACAGTTATTAAAAAGGCTATGCAAGTCCCTACAGGGTTAAACACGTTGGAGAGAGTTGCACATAAATGATAAATGGTAATGTCATAAGGAATTGATGAATAGCTTTGTATAGATGGCAAAACTGTATTGCTCAATGCAGCAACCCAAGTCTGCTCAGCCAGCAAATAAAAAACTTCAGCTCCTTTTAATGTACATTTGGAAAACTGTTCTCCTTTAGGATGCAGACAAGTTGCTTCATTTTCATTCAATTTTTCATCACTTTCACTCGAAGAGGAGACTTCTCGTTCCAACTGGGCAACGTGCCAGGAGTTCAATAACACAAAGGAAAGCTCACTTAACAACAACATTATGAATGTAAAAGTGAAGAAAGATGTTACAGAGAAAAATGGTTCTTTTACAATCAAAGCGTAGCCTTTCTTTGAATTTGCATCCATACTAGTGTTGGCATTGACGTAATTACATTCTGTATTTTTAACACCCTGTATTAAAGCTATCACACCTGGAACGAGACCAGATAAGCTTTCTCCTAAAACCATTGAAGTTATGTAAGGTTTCCTGAAGTTTACAATAAAGAGAGGAAACGTAACGACAGCTGTGCAGCCTACTAGGGCCATGAAAAAGACTAGGATAAAGAAAGGGAGACTGTGATTCACACTGAAGAATGGTATGGTTTTGTCCCAGTAGAATATTGCAAGGAACGACGATAACAAGCCTATCGTCATGACTAGATGGATTGTCCATTTTACTAAATGTGGACTCTTAAAATAGTGGCTTGTTATAGTAAACAGGATCGGGCCAATATTTGCACATTGGGCTACTATGTTGATGACTACAGGGATTTTCCATTGCTCAGGCAGTATTTGAGTGAGCAGAGGAGATTCTACCATCACTCCATTCAATGTAATCCATGAGCCAATGCTGAATAAGACAATTAAACAGTGGACTGAGAACTGATTCAGTTTTTTTTTGCAAGTCATTTTCGGTTGCAGGATTTCTATCAATTCATGCTATGGCTTCAGTTTTGTTATTCATTTTGTCGTATCGCTCGTGCCTGTGCTTCATCGACTGCATCCAGAAAAACATTTTTTTTTTTCTTTTTTAACAATCAAAACCTTGATTGCACAAGCTGCTACAGCTGTTATCGAGTTCACTATCTTGACTCGAACTCAGTATCACTTTTGTTATTTTTTTTTTTTTTTTTACGTAATTCGTACCCAAACATCCGTGATTTAAGATTTTATTCAATTTAAAGTTAGCAGAAGATGAATTGATTAAATGGTTAAACGGAATAATCAATATTAAGAGTTTTTTTTTTATTATTTAGAAAATTGAATTCGAATATAAATTATTAAAATAAGCGTGCTATCATGAATTAAAAAAAAAATTAATAATCAACTAAACGTCATCTCTTCATTAAAAACAAAAATAAACTCTTCGCAGTATCATTAAAAAACGATTCAAGGAAAACTTTCTATTGATAATGAGTCATGATGAGCGTGTGATGGTCGTTAACATTAGAGACGAGATATGCGCATGCGCGAAAGTGGGTGAGCTCATTTTCAGCCAATCAGAGAGCTCCACGCCTTTTCGTAATCGTTCCCTGAGGGAGTGCGTATAAAAGCCAAGTCAAAGCTCGTCTCTTCAGTTCGTGTTCTTCGCACACAGTCATTGTTTTGCTGCCGTGTATTTCACTGTTATTTATTTCGATTTGAAAGGAAAGAGGTGAGTTTCTTTTTATGTTTCTTGTAAACGTCTTTTTTTTTTTTTTAGATTTTAAGAAAAGTATTTTTGTTATTTTAACGAGTTCTGACAACGTTTTCGCGTTCTTTTGAGAAGAAGTTCCATTGAAGGTTCCGTCGTTTGCTACTTTTTTTTACCATCTTGAACGTTTTTGTTTAGCGTTAGGTTTTTATCGTGCGAGTTTCGTTTTTATTATTTGATTATGCGGGGGTTAAGCATCATTTATTTAGTTAGATGCGTTTAGAGTCGTAGTTTTAGGTTTTAATTTAAATTTTTCGGTTCTTGTCGTTAACAATTGAACGAGCTCAAAATGGCGCAGTTTTTGTTTGCATTCGCCGCCATCTTGACAACGAAGCCTTATTGTTTAAGATTAAAATAATGGAAACTTGATCGACTCGAACGCTTTCTCGTGTAATTATTTAAACAATGTTATGCAGTAATGCGCGTGCACTGTTATTTCGCTGTTGAATATATTCAAGTAGAGTTCGAATTTCATTCGGGGGAAAATCGCCATAGTAGATGGCTGAAGTCGCAATCTAAATTTTCTGGTGTAGCGGGTGAAGAGTGATCATTTTAAACAAAATTTAGGAGCTACTAAATATTTATAATGTACGATTATTTATTTTTTTATTCATTTTTAAATGAGTTTTGATATTTTTTTTTAAAAATATATTGAACGTTTTTAAAGAGCACGTAAATTTTAAGCTAACCCCCCCCCCCCCCCTCTCTTTTACTGAGGCTTCATTAAAAAAAAATTTTTTTTTTTCTTCTCTCCTTCAGAACATGCAAATTTTCGTGAAAACCCTCACTGGCAAGACCATCACGCTAGAAGTTGAGCCGAGCGACACAATAGAAAATGTGAAAGCAAAAATCCAAGATAAAGAAGGGATCCCCCCAGATCAGCAGCGACTTATCTTTGCCGGAAAGCAGCTGGAAGATGGACGCACTCTATCGGACTACAACATTCAAAAGGAATCTACTCTTCACCTGGTATTGCGTCTCCGCGGAGGCATGCAGATTTTCGTGAAAACCCTAACTGGGAAGACCATCACCCTGGAAGTGGAGCCCAGCGACACCATCGAGAATGTCAAGGCGAAAATCCAAGACAAAGAAGGCATTCCCCCAGACCAGCAGCGTCTCATTTTTGCTGGCAAGCAGTTGGAAGATGGGCGCACGCTCTCAGATTACAATATCCAAAAGGAATCCACTTTGCATTTGGTCCTCAGGTTGAGAGGAGGCATGCAAATATTTGTGAAGACCCTGACGGGCAAAACCATCACACTGGAAGTCGAGCCAAGTGACACCATCGAGAATGTGAAGGCCAAGATTCAAGACAAAGAAGGCATTCCACCGGACCAGCAACGTCTCATTTTCGCTGGCAAGCAGTTGGAAGATGGACGCACGCTCTCAGATTACAATATCCAAAAGGAATCCACTCTCCACTTGGTGTTGAGATTGCGAGGAGGGATGCAGATTTTCGTGAAGACGCTGACTGGAAAGACCATTACTCTGGAAGTTGAACCCAGTGACACCATTGAGAACGTGAAGGCGAAGATTCAGGACAAAGAAGGCATTCCACCTGATCAGCAACGTTTGATTTTTGCTGGCAAACAACTTGAAGATGGCCGTACCTTGTCCGACTACAACATCCAAAAGGAATCCACTCTCCATTTGGTGCTCAGGTTGAGAGGTGGCATGCAGATTTTCGTCAAAACCCTGACGGGCAAGACTATTACTCTGGAAGTAGAGCCAAGCGACACGATCGAGAACGTGAAGGCCAAGAT
>JAHWFO010113396.1:2107027-2120085 GCA_023313115.1 Rhysida immarginata | reverse complement strand
GTTGGGGGGTTAAATGCATGATTTAATCTGGAAAATTTTATTGCTTAAAAAGAAACAACTTTTTAATATTAAAATTTAAAAAATCGTTTACTTAAATTTATGGAATGCAAAAGGGAATTTTGGTTAATTATAATCTTAGGGTGATGACCTGAATTTTTTTCTTACGAATTTGATGGTAGTCGTAAATTGAATTTTATCCTTTAAATCCGCAAGGAAGAGTTTTGGTCCAAATTGTATGCACTTTAATCTTGACCTCTTTAAAATCTGAGGTGAATTTATTTTCGGTTGACAATAACTAAAGGTAGGTGTTCGAACTTAATATTTTATCATACTGGTTCGAATACATCTCGAATCTAATCAAAATTAGAAGTAACTTTTTATTCGCACAGCTATTATCGTTTCGAGAGATGACATATATTTGATATTAATGAAATTTCATTTGAAGTTTTGATTTTTTTAAACTATTAAATTGCTTAAAGGACAGTAATTCAGGTATCAAGTGTATCGTATGAATTTTTTAAGTCTTCATATTCGAACTAATGTAAATTTATTTTTTTATTTTTTATTTTTTCCTTCCAACTTTCAGCTTTTATTCGTTCCCATCCAGATTCTTTTATATAATGGTTCATAGGTTATTAGTCAAATCGTGTGATAATAGCGTTATCTGAAGTTTTTTTTAACTTTTGCATAATTTTAACCATGTAGTAATGTTTTTTTTTTGTAGGAGGCGCGAAGGTTGATTAATAAATTTTTAGAGGTTCGTAAAACGAAAACTGTTGACAAATTCTATAATAAGCTAATTAAACATTTGCTGCCGTTAAAAAACAGAATCATGCTTTAAGAATTAATGTTTGGTATTTTTTTTTTTTTTTTTTTTTTAATGAAAACTATCACGTTAATATTTATGTACGTTTAATATGCTTATTTTATGTATTGTGCACTTTTTAAAAGGCGATGTATTAACATTATCTTTTAAAAAAATCTTTCATGTGACTGAATTGCAGTATTTGAAAGAAATGTGCAAAATATAAAATTGCATTAAATCTTTTTGTAACTTCAACGGATTGACTTCACACAATCGTATTGTATAAAAAAAAAAAAAAAAAAAAAAAAAAAAAAAATTTATGGTAGAATGGTACATTTGCACAAGCCTCCCACTCGCAAAGGAGATTTTTTTTAATATTTTTCCTGTGTGGGTGGGTGGGTTTGGTTAATAACCCAAAATGGCTCATCGCAGCCAAAAAATATTCATGTCGATGTGAGGAGTCCGTACAAAAATTTATTTTATTCACATTTGTTTGCTGGTGCTAATTCTACAATAATTTCTTTGTCATAAAAATACGTCAAGATATCTCTAAGTATGAATTGTATTTGGTTCTGCTATTTGCAGTTTCGATGGTCGCATATGAACTGACAAAATTTTTTTTTTCAAAATTTCAACATATTTTCGCGAAACGTATTGAAAAATTCGAAGATATGTTGAATTCCGTGAAAAAAAAAAAAAAAAATTCGAGTTTGGGAAACGAACAAAGAGCGGAACCCAGTTTAATATTTTTCTTTGGCACACAACAACCGTACAACACGAGGATATGTAAAATCGAGGTCGATGGAGAAGATTTACATTCCAAGCAAATAGAATGTGTACTGCAAAATAAACATCTAAAATGTCAATAAAGGAAAGGAAGCTTTTTGTATTAAAGAGAAATTAACTTTCGGACTCCGGTATTAATTTTAAAGATGAAGGGGATTAAAAGATCGGCTATTTTATTTATTTATTGTTTTGAGTTGTAAATAGTGTTTTGGACATTTTGGCGTAGTTCAAAATCATACCTTTATACTATCAACTATAAAGTTGTACCTTTTGTTTTTCAACAGCTGAAAAACTAGCATTTATATCTCCAGTGGCGGTTGCTAGGCCAATTTAACCTGAAAGAATCATGCTTGTCGTATGAAAGCTAATCAATTAAAGACTTTTGTGATCTCAGGGAAGAAGGGTGCCCAAAAGAAAAATGCAGAATCCAAATAGAAACAAAGGCAATGAAGAAAAATTTTCGAACTTTTTTAATACTAACTGGAAAAAGGAGAATGAGAATAGCATAGCCTTCAAAAGGGATTTGAAGGCTATGCTTAGAGCAGCGACAGTGAAAATCGTGGGAGTCTAGGTCGAGGAATTTTTCCTTTCCCGCTCATAAGAGTGACCGCCTATGTTTTCCTTTCCCCACTCAAAATTCTTTCCTCTGAAGTCGACTTAAAAGCTCGCAATTCGAGAAGATATGTTAAAATTGTGGAAAAAATATTCTAACTATTGTTATCAGCTGCACGCGAGGGAGAACAAAAAATAAAAATAACTACACGAAGAACTAATTTTTGTAGAAGTAATTTTAATCTACGCCAAATTCGAATAGAAATAAATTAAAATGGTGGAGTGGCATATTATTACAGGCCTCCACTGTGAGCTAAAATTAATTCTTCTTGCATACCCCTGGGTCCAAATTGTCATATTTCCCAATGAAAAATTTAGAAGAAACTTCAATCGAGGTTTAATTCTGTGTTCTGTTATTTCGAAGAATATGGGCAAATTTTTAATTATTTTGTAAAAAAAGAAAAAGACCTCAAAATCTCGTAAATTGTTCTTCAGAACCCGTCACTTTGTATCCAAACTTTATTCATTTCGAAGGAGTTAGCTGCACAAAATTTGGCCATATACGTAATAACAAAAAAGAATGAAGGGAGGTAATTACGTATTAATCCTTTCGTCCGTCCTTGGTAATACGTAATACAGACGGAAACTTTTTATCATCCAAAATAGCTCATCAAAGCCAAACAATTTATTTCTAAATTTTATTCGTTTTAACGAGAGGAGTCCGTACACGTCGAATTTATTGATGTTTATTCACTGGTATTGATGCTACAGCATATCTTTATTTTTCGGGAAAAAACTCAAAAAAACATCTCTTAATAGGCTTATGTAATTGTCATCCTGTTGTCCTAAAAATACGTCAAAGCTCAGTTTAGAGTGGTTGACTATGTATTCGTTTCTTCAACTCAAAATATTTTTTCTCTGAAATCGACTTAAAAACTCATGAATCCAGATCGAAACGAAAGAATCCAGAACAAAAGAAAGTTTTCCGTATGTGACCAATTTTGTGCAAGTGACTCCTCTGAAACTGCAAAAACCAGAACCAAATGAAATAATACCATGCCTTGACGTATTTTTATAACAATAGGTTAAGTCTTTTTAGAGATATTAACATTTTTCTAAAAATGACGAAATGGGTGTAGGGTTCAGGGGCGTAACCAGGATTTTATATGAGGGAGTTCGGTGGGGATAAAATGTAGAATAGGTTTTTAGTAGAAACCAAGAAAAACAAATGAATTAAACAGATAATGGAAATAAAAGGGGGGGGGTTGTTCCGACCCCCCCCCCCCTTAGTTACGCCCCTGGGGTTCATAACAGCGAGCCAAACTCAATAAATTCGACATATACGGATTCCTCTCAAAGAGACAGATAATATTTTTAAATAAATTGTTTGGCTCTGATAAGCCGATTTTGAGTTATAAAGTTTTTTTATGACTCCCTTCTCCCAAAGCCCACCGCCAGCTGATACATTTTTTCATTCTCTTCTTTTCATGACAAAATGGGAGGCCTGTGCGAATGCACCATTTTGTCAATTTTTTTTTTCTTTGCAAAATTTCAAAATATCCTCTCGAATCATAAACTTTTAAGTCGAGTTCAGTAAAAAGAATTTTTTTGTTGAAGTAGGCGAAAACATAGGTCAAAAATTAAGAAAAAAAAACAAGATTCTTTCTAAACTTGATAGCGAAGTTTTTTAATCAGTACATTACAGTTGATAACATATTTGCGTATACTATCTGCGATGTGAAAGAAAAAGCTTGCCATCAAAGATGGAAAATCATTTCGATTTCTATAGTCGCCAGCTTGATATTGGTGTGCAACGACGTTTCGAACAAATTTTGGTGCAGATCCAGTAAGCAATTATCCATTATTCAATTATCTGGTCTATCAACGAAGCTCTGAAATCTAAAAATGTAACTTATGAAAATTTGTACTTCATTTTAATGCGTTCTACATGATGATGATACGAGTTCCATTTTTCTCTGCAAGGAACGACCTATAAAAATGTCCAGAAAATCAGTTTTCTCCCTGCCTCACACGTTCGAGTTTTTTTTTTATCATCCGGCAGATGGAAAAGTCTCGATACCCATTCCAATTTTCAGGAGCTTCAATGCGGTTGTTACAATCTCTTGTTAATCCTGCGACCTCGTCTTGTGGAGACATAGGCGTAGCTACCATGGTTCCAAGTGGTTCAGTTCTATCAGGGACTGTTAGGAGTATATTGGAATAAGGTCAGAGGGCACGGCTGTCAAAGTTTGAACCGTCACCCGTTGTAATTTTGCTACGCCACAGTGGAGACATTTGAATGGTAAAGTAAACCAGAAAATGTAATGCAACTGCGAGTGGTCAATGGGATTTTTCAGAGCTTGACAGAGGCAATGTGTCACAGAGTGGTCACACAATCCTGCATGCTGACTGACCATTGAGCATTGTGATACCAACTGGCATATGAATTTTTATTTTTATTTTTAAATAATACTCGACTGAGGAAGAAAACGAATCCAAACTGAATCAAAGCTAGTGAATACCACGAAGTAAAAGCCCAATAAGCAATTGGCGCTCGCTGACAGAAGTGTTTTGAAACGAACATGATTTTAGCGCGTCTAATTCCTAAATTTAGGTCACGACAGTTTTTGTGACAACGCTATTTTAAATTCATATTCTTATTTTATTATGTTTTGGAAAGACTCAATTTGGCGTAAGCTATGTCTAAAGCTATTTAAATAACGCGGTCACGATCCATGAAGATAAAAAAAGGACAAGATACGTCGTCAAGGATTTGAAAAACTATAAAATATAAAGAAAAAAGTAGGCACTTCATAAATCACAAGTGTTGCGGTCTCTTTTTCGGCTTCGTTTGATGTTACCAGGGCCATCGTAATTTTTTTTTTTATTTTACCGGTAAAGAAAAAAAATCACGATGGCCTCGGTATAGCCCATAATCTTTGAAGCCACAGAAAAAGAACGGAGAAGATGACGATGCATTTGTCTGAAGAGCAGAAAATTTTACCATAAAAATGAATTACTTAACACATCATAGGAAATCATTCAAAAATGTTACGTGTTTACAAATTGGTTTCATACAGTTTTACATGAATTTCATACATTTCTAAATAGACTTAACATAATTTTAATAAATTTAATATCTTTTTAAATAAATTTAATACGATTTTAAACAAGATTAAACAGTATAAATAAATAAATAAATAAATAAATAATAAACAGAGTATAAAAAAAAACTACTTTAATGAAACTTTCACTATCGCCTAGCTATATCAGTCCATATCTTGAAAACTACTGAACCGATTTTGATGAAACTTGGATTTATCCCTAAGTTGAAAGATACTTAATCCAATAAAAAAAAAAAGAATTATTGCAATTTCTAGTTTCTGAGAAATACGTGGACAAACATATATACATACACACACATATGAAATTTGGCACACCTGCTTAGAAGCCCACATAGACTAACATATATGAATATTGTGCAATTCCAACAATATTACATACATACGCATCGAATTGATTACCTCCTTTTTTTGAAGTCGGCTCTCCCTATTCCCTGGCAACAGTTTCCCATGATTTCAGCATCTCCCTTATTGCCTCATGTTGTCTCTTCCTCACTCGTTATGCGAAAATTCGCTCGTTAAGCGAGTCATTTTTTTACAATTTGTTTTGCTCGTAATGTGAATCACTCGTTATGGGAGGTGCTTGTTATGCGAGGTTCCACTGTACATTGTTACATCATCATAGATAAAAAATTATAGTGCAAATTCAGGGCTTATTATTGGTTGAAATACGAATAACAATGCACTATCTTTGATGTAACAATGTATTACGATTCAATGCAGAGGCCTTCTCTCTGGTGGTCACGATTCTGTACATGCGGTCTCAATTGTTGTATTTCAATTCAAATGCTATAATAAAAATATTCAACAATTAATATATGCATATAAATCCATTTCTGTATGTTCTTAAATATTCAAAACGAATAAATTTCCTCTTCACAATTTATCTTGAAGAATTTGTATTTCCTCTTCCGGACACTAGACTTAATTTAGGCTCCCGACCCGTTCGCACGGAATTGAAGTGAACGGAACGTTAGAAGGAAAATTCGGCGATTCTCGGGACATTGTACTAAAACAAAATGAACCAAGAAGGGCAAAACCCAATATATACAGGGTGGTCCATAAGTCTGTCCCCCCCCCCTTTTATTTTTTGAACCTAAGCAGATATGTCAATTTTGATGAATCCAATGATAGGAAGTTGTGGGTGGCCTATCCCATGGTGCACTTTTCATCATCCCAAATATGCAAATTAGGACACATTCAAAATTTATCTCAAAAACCGTAAGGGATAGAGAAAAAAACCCAATTGCAAACTTGTTCAGCATAAAAAAACAAACAAAAAATCATCCAAATCGGACCAACCAATCACCCACAATCAGAAGATCATGTTGACCATTTCCGGAACATTGTAGCTTGCCATCCTGGAATTGTTCTGTCTTCTGTGTGCTGAAACATGCCTTTTATTGCTTTTCCGCATGAAAGTGAATGCGAGTATGGTAATTTATGTTAATTTTTTGATTTGCATGCTTTACATGGTGGAAATATCAACATTCAGTTTTCCTTGTGCAGTGTGACTGTTTGTAAGCTTTATGTTTAGTTTATTTGATATATTACTTATTATTGAATGATTATTATAATGATTGTTAACAGCTGGCAAGAATATAGACAAGATGCAACAAATGCTGGATTACCAAACAAATAAACAAAAAAAACAAACAAATTATGGATTTGTTAGATTTCAGAATCCGGGCAGCTGAAGGATTTGTGAGAGCAGGCAAACCATGTCGAGAGAGAAAAAGAGGAAGACCGAGCGGTAGTTCCGAAAATTAGCCTGTATTCCGAAAAAACAAAAACATCAGAAATAAAAGCACTAACTGAAGTACAGCATGACCAAATTGGTCACCTACCAGAGCATGGCAAAAAGAAATAAGCCACACGATGCAAATATCTAGATTGCAAACGAAGAACACATTTTTTGCAGAAAGGAATTGCAAGTGATAAACAGAGAAATGAATTATACCCTGATTTTCACCTGTACTAGATAAAAGCACTTTCTTATATTTACGTCTTTTTTTTATATTTATGAAGTTTTTTTTTATGTTTTATTTTTTTATAAATATGAAATTTGTTTACTTATCTATGCATGTCAGGTTTTTTATTAACTTCTGTATTCATTTTTAGCGTATTTAATGTAGTTTTCAGTAAAAAATCTGAATTTTTAAAGGGTTATTTTTTTAAATTCTTCAGTCCATTGTTAAAAGTATGGAATTTCCTCATTTCAGAAAAATTATTATAAATTCATAAAAATAAAAAAACGCTTCTGAAAAGCACATCAGACATTTAAGAATTACACAAAAATAAAGGATTTTTTTTTTTCTAAATTCAATAAAAAAATTCGGGTCTGAAGGGGTTAAAATATAATTGTAACATAAACAAAAATACAAACGTAAAAAGAATAACAGTTAACCTCTGTGTTTGGTTTGTTTGGTATTAACGTCCTTTTCGACTGCCATGGTCATTTAGGGGCCGCAAATTTTGCCTCGCAAGGGTTCTTTAACGTGCAGCCGGCAAACTACTACACGGGACCAACGGCTTTACTTTCCCTTCCGAAGGATGTGCGTGATCTCAGGATTTCCCCCTGAAAAATCCTCGTCGTCCTCGGCCGGGATCGAACCCGCTAACCTCTGTGTAATTAAACTGAAATAAAGTGTGATTGCTATTTAACTTTAATTTTCCAGGGGTTTTTCAAGTGAATGAACGCAAACTTAAAATTAGGAATATAATATAAATTTATGCAGAGGCCTTCTCTCTCGGGGGCCTAACTTCAAAATTGATAACTTCAGGATACTTCTCTAATATTCTATTTGCTTTTAGAGAATCATCCCTTTTGCTTTGATAAAGGATAGTCTCTATCCGAAACGTCAGCTTTTTATTTTGATTTTGGATTAATTATTTTTGTTTATTTTATCTTATTTTTTATTCATTTTGTATTTTTATTAATAGCTATTAATTATTGTATTCCAGGGTTCTTGTGTCTCGTCCTTCTTGTGTCTCGTTTATTTTATTTTAGGAAATTTTAAACATTGTCCTATGAGTTGACAGGATTGGTACTAACGAATGCCAGCAACAGATGGCGCAAGAAGCAAAAGTGCCAGTGACATAGCCAAGGTGCCCGTATGTTATTTCGGCGTTGGTAGTGACACGGTTGTGTCCCTTTATCGTCTGTCTGTTGCATTTAAGTTTACCGGAAAGAATCAAAATGAGTCGTCGTCGGGCATACGAAGATGAAGATGGTGGTACGTATTTTATATGGAATTCAAATTAAATATTTGAAGCGAGAAAATCTCTGCTGACCATGTAGATAATCTCTCTTACATACGACCAAGAGTACAAAATGCTTTTGATCGTTATTCCTAGAGCACCGGCTTGTAATTAAGAAATCTACTACGAACTGTTGAATATGATCAGAATCTAAGCCACTAAGACCAAACCCTCGAAATATTAATTAAAAAAAAAACAACCCACATTTACTAATAGACAAACTTCACCGTTTAAATACTTTTTTTTTTGTGGGACTAAAGTTTTAATTGAATTTTTGCTGAAAAAAATATGAAGTTCACTTTCACTTTAGAAGATATATTGTGCTTGATTTTAAATTTTATTACATGAATAATAAATAATTATTGAGATAATAAGTAAATGACCGTTTCTCCAAGTTCCCCTCATTTTGCCTCCCCGGCAAATAAATTTAATTTTTGGGTTAAAGAACTTTGCCAGAATGAGACGCTGGAATATGGACCCACGTTGCAATGCTGGCCTTATGTTGCTCACATTACACTCTTAATCATGAAGCAAAGGTAAACAAATGCAAAAGCAAACCTTGAAGGTGAGTGTTCTTCCCATGCCTGGGTGCTGCCTGGCTGGTTTCAGTGTCTCCCCAGCTAAAGCTGATATTTTGTAATGTTGTGCAATGATCTTATTTGTTTGCCCTTCTATTCTTTCATTTTAGGCTGTGGCTACGTTCACGGCTACCGTGAAGGTGTAACTGCTCACGACAGTAAGGAGTGACGTCGTTTTTATGAGAAGTGACGTCACAGTTGTTGCTGGAGTTGGAAAGAAAAGAAACGGAAACAGTTTTTGTAGGGGGCAGGAGGAGATGTAAACCTTTATAACTCAGAACTGGCTCATCAGAAGCAAACAAGTTATTTACAAAAAAAAATTAATGATGAAAAATAGGAAAGAAAATTCCGCAGCCTGGATTCGAACCAGGAACCTTTGGCTCGGACCTCCAACGCGCTAACCAATTGCGCCACTGCGGCCAGGAAAGCGAACCGCTATTTGCATGACCTTAGGGCTTGGTTAGAGCAGTTACGTAGTTCGCAGGCTGGGACTATCTTTGCTAAGGCGTAAATTCTTAAAGAATAAATCATTAGATGGTCAGCTGAGGTAGGCATACCATTAAAACCCTCACTGACCATCTAATGATTTAAAAAAAAATTGTCTTAATGGGGGAGTCTGTACATGTCAAATTTATTGAGTTTGGTTCGCTGGTAAGAATGCTACAGCCATATCTTCATTTTTGGAAAAAATTATCTCCAAAAGGGTTAACCAATTGTTGTAAAAATACGTCAAGGCACAGTATAAAGTACTCTCAAATATTAATTTGGTTATGCTTTTTGCCGTTTCAGAGGAGATAGTTGCACAAAATTGGTCACATACGTATAGACTGATTTTTTTTTGTTAAATTTCAATATATTTTCCGGAATCATGAGTTTTTAAGTCAATTTCAGAAAGAAAAAAATTGAGTTGGGGATAGGCCAACAAGGGGTGAAACGGTCATGATAAAGTTTACAAAAACAAAGTAATATACAGTGCTATTATCATCCCCGTGTTTACTTGTGAATTTACTCCCCACTTCCTCGTCCCCAACTAAGAAATTTGTACTCCAATAAGTTTTATTTATTCAAATATTGAAAATTAAATACTATAAATCTTGGAAAAATTATGACCCCTTTATTTATTATTTATACAGGGTGGCCCAGATTAATATATACAATCTTTGAAAGCGCCGTGTGCACGTCACTCGCGACTGACGCAATTCAAATTGCGCGCTTTATGTGAGCAAGGGGATGCGAAAAAGGTGCGAATCATGAGGATCGTCCATATCAAGATGGCGGCGCAGCGATTGAGTCTGGAAGAGAAGGTAGATTGTGTGAGGTTGTACTCAGCGACCAACAATTACTCAGAAGTGAAATGTCGTATGGCAGCTAAGTTTGGGACACCCGGACCTTCGTTGATAACGATCAGAAACGTAAACAAGAAGTTTGATGAAACTGGCAGCGTTGAAGAGCGTAAACGCAGTAGACCCAAGACCGTTGTTACTGATGCCAACAAAGTGCGCCTGCAAAATGAGTTGGCCAGTTCTCAAGAAAAGGACAAGTCGCAAAGGCGGCTATCTGCTCGGTTAGACATTTCTCGTACGAGTATTCAAAGAATCCTGAAGGATCTGAAACTGAGGCCATATCATCCTTGCTTAATAAATCACTTGCTCGAAGATGATCCCGACAGGCGATTGGAGTTTGCCGAAACTTGGCTTGCAATGCTAGAGGACGATCCTGAGTTAGCACACCATGTGGAATGGAGCGACAAGGCAAAATTTCCCGTCTCAGGATATGTGAACCGCCACAACTGCGTATATTGGCGTGCAACCAATCCACACATTGAATTGGAGGAAGACAACCAGAGCCCTGGTGTCTTGGTGTGGGCCGGCATAAGTTACGATGGACTGCTCGGCCCGTTTTTCTTTGAGGACACAGTCACAGGAGACAGCTACCATGACCTTCTCGTGAACACTGTATCCTCTATTGACGCAATGCGATGATTTTGACACCATGTGGGGGCACCACCGCATTATGCTCTCACTGTGCGGAGTTGGTTGGATCAAACATTTCCAGGTCGGTGGATCGGCAGATGCGGTCCTGTTGAGTGGCCCCCGAGATCACCCGATTTGACCCCACTCGATTTTTGGTTATGGGGATATCTCAAGGACAAGGTCTACCGCCATAGGATCCATAACATTCCAGAGCTTCAGGAAGCAATAACGGAGGAATTTCGCAAAATTCCCCTAGACGTGCAAGAAGGCCTGTGACAACGTGAAGTTGCGACTGGAAGCTTGCGTCGCCAGTGCGGACCACTCCATGGAAAACAGAGTGTGACTCTCTTCTTCGATCCTTTGACAATGTATTCCACCATAGTTACATGTAGGTACTAAAATACTTAAGGCATACGGCCTTGTTAAAAATTGTATATATTAATCTAGGCCACCCTGTATATTTAAAAAAAAATTCTTGTATATGTTTGTCATTCCTTTAAATGTTGCACTTTTTAGTGACTGTATTTAATGATTTATTGAATACATTAACAGATAGGGGTGGATCTCGGAAGCGAAGACGCATGTCTTCGGAGCCGATGGAAATTGAAGAACGTCTTGAATCTCTTATTATGCGCGTTGGGGAAAAGGTAAATAACAAAATTTTTTTTTATAGTCTTTAAAATTTTTGCTTTGAGAATTTTTAAAATTTTTATTAATTTATACATTTACAATTTTTACCTAGAGTACATCTTCGTTAGAAAGCAATTTGGAGGGCCTTGCAGGAGTGCTGGAAGCAGATCTACCAAATTATAAGATGAAAATTCTTCGCATTTTATGTGATTGGTAGCTCAAATTCTTTTATATATATATTTATCCTTAATACGTTCTCTTCAGAATATAAGCTGAGTGGACAAAACATTAAGAATAGCAAGTAAGTTTTAGTTGGCAATCTTCAACCAGAGTGGAACATAACCGCAATAAATAGAGAGACATCTTACAAGCTTTGGAAGCAATTAGAAACGATATGAAAATATGATTAGCTGAGCAATTTTGATTATGGACAGCGATATTAGTGCAGGACAGATTGGTCTGGTGACAACTCGTTGGTTCCTCTGCTGAGCTGTTGTTATCCAGACGTGGCTTGAGAAATATTTGTCTGACTTAAAAACCATCAAGGCTCCCAGATAAAAAGATAAATTCTATGGAAAAATTTGACTTTTTTGCATCACAATATCAGTCAAGGGTAATAAATTATACATCGATCAAGTATATTTGATTTAACTGAATATTTTATTAAGAAAAATGCCTTGGAATATTGATAAAATCCTGGTTCTCCTCTCTCTGCTCGAGAAAATCGCTAGAACATGAATCACTACCTTCCACAAGAACCTGGCATGATCTCGTCTCCAAAAGATTACTTTAGGTTTTAGCCTCAAATGAATCTACTTATTGCAGTATTTCGCTAAATCTGTTTTCTGTGCATCCGCACAGAGTTCTTTCAAATTGTTTGGTATATAGGTGCGTGAATACAAATAGAACTCTGGCACTGCAATTCACACCCTTTTTTACCTTGACACGTAATGGATAACTTAAAATTGGCATCTTTCTCTATCATAGCTATCGCAGGGAAGGAAGGGAAGATAAGAGTTTTATGTTTATGAATTTCGAGTTCAAATTAAAACTTTTTTGAATATGCTGGATCATATTGATATAGTCATCTTTTTTTATAAACAAAATTGTATGTGACTATAAGAAGTTACCTTTAAATCCTGTTGAATCTGTGGGATACAATTAAATGAAAAAGAGCCGTGGACAGAGTTGTTGATGTTGGTTCAGCAAGCTCAGCTGGCACTACTTCTAGGCACACTTTGATGTTTGGTGAAGTTGGCATGCATAGGCTGTTATTCATGCAAGATAATTTAAAATATCAATAATGGATATAGAGTCGTTTATTCTCGTATTACTAATGTTTGTCCACTCG
>JAHWFO010113396.1:2063428-2106927 GCA_023313115.1 Rhysida immarginata | reverse complement strand
TACTTATTAACTTTTTTTTTTTTTTTTAAATTAGTGCTGTGAAAATGCCTGAAAAAACAACAGTCTACTCAACACTTGTTGGTTTGCTAAATGCACGAAATTATAATTGTGGAGGAGAAGTAAGATAACATTAGAAGCAGTAAAAGTCTTTAGAAGTAACCTCAAGACACTAAATAATACAAGGGTTCTTCAAGGTTGAACATCAAATTATATGAGTTTTTCAAAGTCCAGGCATTATTGCCATCATTGTGACTTGATTCTTTTGGCATAGATAAAACTGTCATAGTGACTTCAGGAACCTCTTGGTACATTTTGCCAAAATTACCATGACAAATTGACTTGGCATGATTATGGAAAAGAGGGACATTTCCAGGCAGCATTTGGGGTCTTTTCTTGCATACAGTGTTTTGTATGTCACCCTTTATCATTGTGCAATGATACTGGACATTAATTATGATTCCATTGCCTCAAAAAAATCCACTGTCATTACTGTAGTTGGACATGCGTATTCTTGTGATTCATTTGGTTCATCATCTCTCATTCTTCATTAAAACTGTTTATACTATTTGTAAACCCTTTCCCGTGGCGTTATTTATTCTTCATATGGGCTGTCAGCCTTCTCAAAGTTTCAACTGCTTCAACAGACTCTTTCACAAGAAATTTGATTACGCATTGCTGTTTCACAGCCACAGGCACTCTAGCCAATGCCACAAAATATGCATGCCAGGCATGAAACACCTGGGAAAGATTAGGTTATACAGGGTGCTTTTGAAAAGGTTGTCGTGCTTTCACTGCCTGCTCACTAATGTGTTGGCCCTAAACTCAACAGCTCTCACAGGAAAGCCAAATTAATGTAGCAGTTTAATGATTTGAAGAGTCCCATGAATTAGGGAACATTGTCATTTACGTGTAATTTTTATTCGGAAAAAATGTCAAAAGTTAATTTGGTATTACTTTTAATGATCTCCCTTTTATCGGTTAATTAGGTTGAAAGCGCATTGCAGGTCACAGTAAATGTTCAAAGTTGCTTCCATTCTGCTGAATGCAAAGATTTGCATGTCGGACAGCTGATTGACGCACAGCTTCCAGTCCGTCTGCCATTCCTACGCATACAGGGCCAACACATTAGTGCACAGGTAGTTCGCAGAAACCTATTAATGAAACACGTGGTGGTGTTTACTTTTTTTCATGCGCTTTTGTTTACGTTATGGGTGGAGTTTAACCAAACTTCATGAGCTGTTTACTCCTTTAAGGAATGCAATTTCAACAAGACGCGTGAGGAAACTTGTGTTTATTTTAAGGTGCAGAACATCGCTAGGTATCTCACGACATCCTTTTCAAAAGCACCCTGTATATCTGTCGTAAGTTTGACAAAAGTCTCTGTCAACCTTGAACAAGCCTTATATTTTAGAAATTATATATTATACAGTCGATTCGTGTTATAACGAAGTTCACCAGAATCCATAAAATGTTTGTTATAACCGATATTTAGTTAGATGTGAAACCCAATTTTTTAATGTAAAAATGCGTTTTTCACCACCTTAGAATTCGTAGGTCATAGTTGAAATTTGAAGTATTGCGACTAAATGGCGATGAAATATCCTTAATTGAACATAATCAAACGAAAAATGTGATTTCCATTCGACTTCACTCGTTTGGTGAAATTTTTTTGATCAAACACTACCAGATTTTCATTCGAATACGTTTTTATAGTAGAAAATCTGTCTTTTCTAATGGATTGAGATGCTCAGTCGGTGTATAAACAAACAGTTTAAAGATCTTTGAAAGATTTTTAAACTATTTGATATAAATCAAAGAACTAATTGGCGAACTTGTTCAATTGTTTGCTTTCTCTCTTCTCCTATCCCCTCCCAGACTAAAGCCATTGAGTTCCGAATAAATTTCTTTCCAACATGTGCTTCTTTATCAGCATTTGGTATTTTTAATAAGAATGTTTTTTTCCGTTTTTCAGTACACGATATTTTCTAGAAAGATTTTTGCTTCTATTTTTCGTAGTCGTCGATCAACGATCGTAATCTGAAGAAGGAAATTCTACTTGCTTCCTTTTTCGATGTTTCTCCATTTTCCAGCATTTCTGCTTTTGTATGGATTCTTAGGCTCTGGTCAAAAACCCTCTGCCGGTGAGAGAATGGTGACGTAATTTATTTTCTCGGTGAGGACTGTTAGACTAACCGGTTAGGCAACAAACACGTCATTTCCGCACTCTCAAGATCAGGGTACAATTTTTACTGTTCTTTCGTCTTTTCGTGAAATAAGCCTAATGGCATGTATTGTGAATTTCCTTTAAGATAAATCGTTATTTTGGCCAATTTACGACGTAGTTTTTTTGGAAATACTATACATTCAAGTACTTGTCAATGGAAAATTATTTTGTTTTATCCGATTTTTCGTTATAAGAGATTTCGTTATAAGCAGTTGTTTTTTCTTAACAAAACTGACGGGGACTACTAAAAACTTCGTTATTTCAATAATTTCGTTATAACCAATCTCGTTATAACGCGAGTATAGGAAAGCTTTTTCCTGTTTTTTTTAATAGGTAATAATTCAAAATGTAGAGTAAAACCTCGTCTTCACGTACTCCAAGGGAACTGGAATTTTGAACGTTAATCTGAAACTGGAGAGGCTACCTAATACAATACTGCACTGCCTGTGTGTGATACTTATAAAAGAAAACTTTAGAATATGTATTTTAATTTAATGTGTATCACAAAAGATGGACACAATAATAAAATACATTGTTTTATACAAAACAAATACAGAGTAGAATACGATATTACAGTAGATTAATCCATGAAAATCTGTAATTGCAGTTTGATTTGTTTCCAAAACTTGCCTTCCCAAAAAATCCTCTATCACATTGGTCATTTTCTCAACCATGCACAATTCTTGAAATGAAGGTGAAATCATACGTGTGATTGGAGGCATCGGGCCAGATATCTGCGAGAGTGTTATCAGTAATTTCGAGGAGCGAATAAATGGATGCAGATTCAGTGCTGGTAGACATACCTGACATTGTGTTTCTTATGTAAATGGGAGATGTTATGTTTACACACTTTCATGTATTCTTGGAATCCTGTTTTCTTCACATTTATAAATGGAACATGAAGTTTTAATTTATTTAATTTCAGTTTATGGAGATGATGGTTAGAAATTTCAAGGATTCGTTAAAATCATGTGAATTTGAAAATGCAAGAATAATGGTAAGAAACATCTCTTCTTTTTCAATTTTTTTTCCTCATTAATTTTTTGTTAATTATTATTAATTTATTCTTTTCCTTTCTAAGATGCGGTTCCTTGCAGATCTTGTAAATTGCCATGTGATTTCTGCAGGCTCTCTCATAAATCTTTTTGATTCTATGGTTGAAGTAACTTTAGAAGAAAACATCCCACAGGTCTAACCAACTTACTACCTTAAACTGTAAAAATAATTGTAAAGAATAATTATTCACTAAAATTTTAATGTAATTTACCTTCCATCGTAGGTGCGATCTGATTGGTACGTTTTTTCAGTGCTCAGTACATTGCCTTGGGTAGGTTCTTTGCTCTGAGCAGTTATAATCTCTAATGATTAGGTATTGATTGCTAAACTATTGATGCTGTGTAGAATTGTGACGTTTTACTCCCCGTTATGTTTTTGAATTGTAATTTAGGTTGGGAAGGAATTATGTGAAAAAAAGGAACAAGATTTGGATCGTTTGCTGGGAACAATAGAGAATTACATCATGTAAGCATTTCGATCATCATTTTCTTCATCTTCTTGATAATTTATAGTAGTGTTAAGAAACAAAATGTGTTCTTGTTTAGGAAAAGACAAAAGCATCATGTTGAAGCCCTCCGAGTTTGGAGTTCTGATGTACCTCATCCGCAAGAAGAGGTAAGGGCAATCCATTCTTTTTCTTATGCAGAATTAATGTTTTATGCATGTTACAGTTTTTACTCTTCTTGTCGTTATTTAAAAATACATTTTGTCTCTTATTAATGGGGATGGCTCAAGATTACGGTAACTATTCAACAAAACAGAAACCTTACTAAAAAACACATACATGTACAGTAAATGTGGCTAGAATAGCCTTCAGAGATAAAGTGGAGAGAATTTTGGCACCTAATATATTTTGCAATTAAAATTTCAATTGTTGCACTTACGTAAAATTAGCGCGTCTGGCTACTTCACAGCTGAAGATTACATGTCCCAAATAGATCTCTAACTCGTTCCATTCATATATTGAATTATAGAGTTGTTGTTGTTTTTTTTTTCCTTGAGGAAACTGGTTCGATTTCAAATAGTTACACCATTTAGAATAGATATTTGTATCAGTGACCTTCTGTTAACAAATGCTTTGCAGCTGGATGGCTAGAATCGCTTGGGCAGAAATTAATTCAGTCGACATGGGAGGCCAGTTCATTACTAAAGTCGATTTAGTAATGTATGTTTATAAAACTGCTGTCTATTATGCTATGATGAGGTTATTAGTGCCCTGTGTGACAATTGTTACAAAAATAATACGTGGCTGTCTGACGGTTTCCAGAGTCAGTGGACCTATGACGATGTTCTGACTTGCATCTGAGCTGATCTGAGTCGAAGTGCCGAACGCAAAAACTGACTGACTTGAAGACTGAAGCGAAATCGACCTGCAGAATAGATGATTCGATACTTCATGGAGCAATCTAACGTGGCTAATTTGAAAATAAATATGGCAATTAGTAATAAAATCCCCGAGCCCATCGAAACTGTTGTTGCCATTTTCGAGAGCGAAGAATAAATATACTTATCGGAATAAAAATACTTAATAATTTTAATATTTATCGGAATAAAAATACAATTGCTTTCCTGCAGTAGGAGGGAAAAGTTTTCATAGCGAAACGACTGTATGACTTTTTTTTGTGCAGGGGTTCTAAAAAAAAAAAACATTTATTTATCGTGGCACACTTTTTCTTAATTTGTTCTCATGCAGTTTCACACCCTTTTAAGAACCCCTACCACAGATTAATTCGAAAACTATTTAGAGAAAAATTTCCAGTTGCTGCCCTGTAGAGCAACACCACATTAGTCTAAAAACAATTTTTAATGACACCCTTCCCCTTGAAAGATTTTGAGAAAATGGGCGACAAAGAGTTACTCAAGGAAAGAAAATTCCCAACAGTGTGCTTCACTGCAATGCAAATGTGTTAAAAAACTCAGCCAACCTAGCCAGCCATAGTTGTCCTATAGTTCTTCCGTGGAAACCAAGGCCATGGAGTTCTATTTGTAGGTATTACTGCTCACTATAGTATTACTGGCACTGTGGAACTCTTCCCAAAGAGTGCACTGATTTTATCCTGTATGTGCGCACAACCCTCTTTAACGTGTGACATATGATGTCAGTTTATTTATTTATTTTTTTTTTTATTTATTTAAGTTCGCTGTTGCCAATAATTTATTCACTTGTGTTTTTGATTCGTCTGCGTTTTATAATATTTATTATTTTTTTTTTTGTTGAGCATATTGTTATGATGTTCATTAAGTCGTAATATAAGCGTGTTATTAAAAACCGCCAACAATGTGTCTTCTAACGAGTTAGCATTGTCGGCGAAGATGAAATTCTTGGTATTTCTGCGGATGCTGACTCGTTGGGACAATTGTTGCGGTTGTTGTTGTCTTTTAGAATCAGTTAAGAGAGATTGGAAAAACTTTTGGACGAGATGGTTATATAGTTTTTCAGTTGCGAAAATAAGTTTAGTTTTGCTTTTAAGCCTAACCTCGTAGTGGAGAAATTCGTTCGAAAAATGGATCGTTCGGCAAGCCCGCCCTAATTAAGTTTTACAATAATTTATGATTGTATTTTCATATGTGTTAATGATGCTGCCTTTTATTTCTTTCTGACTACTCATCGTGAGCATGCCTGCTAAGATAATTCGGCGATGTTCCTTTGTCTTGTTTGCGCTGTTATCGCTCTTCTGCCCCGACGTGTTTAGCAGTGAAGCCGTGCCGGTCGATGTTCCATCGAGGGAAATGTCTGGCGACGAGTTGGTGAGTTGTTGCATAATATTTTTTTGACGGCCCCGGGAACTTTTGGCAGTTTAATCTTCTATATTTGAGGAGCTACGGACGGTCTATTCTTAGCTAGCGTAGACTATGAACCCTTGAGCGACTTGCATTTTAGAGGAACTGGAATCAGTTCGCATGCAAATAGGAGTATTCCCAAGTGTATGCTTCGAGAAGAAACTTGTAAATTAAAGCTTAGAATACCAGATAGAAGTTGGTGTAAGGTAGCGCAAGAGTCCAGTTGGCTATCAGTTCCAATTGCCTCAGTGTAGACGTAGCAAGGTTACGCAGCTCTAGCGGCTCCACTGGTGTGCTGGGTGGCAGTCTCCCGTCGTGGGCACTGAATGTGCATTAGTCAGTGGCCCAATGTCCGTTAGTGTCGTAATAGACGCATTAGGTCGATTACACATTTGTTTTATTAGTCCGTAAAGGGGACTACGAAGAGTTACTATGCCCCCCCCCCCTTTCTTAATTGCATTAAAAAGGGTGCACATAACGCTTTCCTTACGTTGTGGGTGACGGACAATCTTCGTCAATTAGAGACCGATGCAACAAAACAGCCGAAGTGCGAGCGCATGGTAGAGCTGAGGGTGCCTGTGGGAAACATTACACATACATGATTGGTGGTACTCGAACCTTGTTAAGCCCCGGCAGAAAATTTATTGGTAAAGAAGGTGTGTCTGCCAAGGTGAAGAAGACTGTGAGATAAATTAAGCAGAATTAGAATAAGACTTAGTGGGGCCCCCCCCTATCTTTTGTTAATGGATAATCTATGAATTTAGATCGCTGTATATATTGGTTAGTGAATAAATTATGGCAACAGTGTGTATCACTATGATTTTTAATAGTTCAAAACCCGTTGTCGACTCTCTTTTACGGGTCTCGAACCCGTGATTGCTCTCGGGTGTGTGTGGAGGTTGCCTTTGGATACCCCCCAGTTACGGAACCTCCCCACCCCCTTGGAGCGTCACAAACGCAACTGTTTTTATTATGTGGGTAAAGTAGTTAAAGAGGTTTGCACACACACACACAAGCCAGTATTAGATGAAAATCTGTTTAATTTGAACATTTGTCTCACAACATTGTTATAGGGAACATTCAGTTTTTGTGTGTGCATGCTTATTGTACAGAAGTGTTCATTAGCGTAGGCATTAAATATAAATTGTTCTTTTTTAGTATTTGGACAGTCTATGGGCCCAAATTCGAAAACTTCGTAGCGACAGTTGGCAAGAAAGGCACATCCTACGACCGTATTTGGCATTTGATGGCGTTCTGTGTGAAGCGTTGCAGCATAATTTACCGCAAATCGTTCCTCCTCCTCATCATAACGAATGCACTTATCCGTATCCATGGATAGTTTTTCGGCTGTTTGATTATACCGATTGTCCTGAGGTAAGGATAAAGAATGATTTTATTCACGTTTTCTTACAATTAAAGACTTTATGTAAATTTCATTTTTGTTTTCCTTTGCCTGTTACCAATCGAAGGGCCCAATATTACCTGGAAGTCATTCTATCGAAAGGTATTTAATCGAGGAGCAGTTACACAGGATCGTTCAAGTTCCGAACGCTGAGAAAAAAGACTGGTATTTATTACGTTTTTGATGACTAAAATTGTGTGAGGGATATATTGAAAGTTTTGAGTATGGTACGGATGTAAATGAAAGTTATGGTCCATACTAAAGATTTTGTGGTACGTGTCTAGACATACTCTTTTAATTGGCTATATTGTGACATTCCATGTCAGTTAGGGTGTTGCATAAGTCCGACGGGAATGGGGCTAGCATGGGCGTTATATATGATAACGTAAGGTGCGTCCAATAAATATAGAACCACCCATGAAAATGCAAATAACTCTTACGTTTTTTAACACAATTAAATAACAATTTATTTATTGTTTATAAATGACAATGTGAGCATGTTGACACAATGTAATGATAAAATAAGAAATAGAAAGAAAAATAAACTGAAAAAGGTAGATTTTGTCTGTCCAAAAATTATAAAACCACAGTCAACTAGATCGATTGGACCAAAAATTCCCCATTGCAATGGTTTTCCCCATTCAAATTTGTGATAAACGTCTTGACATTGTAAACGTCTTGAACCACTTTTTTAACAATGCCCAAAGCCAAATCTCTATCGGATTTTGAGAAGGGTCAAATTCGTGCTTTACATGATCGTGGCAATTCTGCAAGACTAATTGCAAATGCGTTAGGTAGATCACACAATGTGGTGCTGAATTATTTGCGTTTAGGTGATCAGTATGGAGTAAAGAAGTCAACAGGCAGGCCGCAGAAACTTACACGACGCCAGAAAAGAATCGTTGTGCGCGAAATAAGTGGAAACAATGCTTCTTTGCGATCTCTTGCGAATTCTCCAAACTTTCCTGTTTGCAAATCTACAATTGCCAATGGAGTACATGAGTCTGGCAATCTGGTATTCAAGAAGAGGAAGCCACGACCTGTACTGAAATCTTGTCACAAAGAAAAGCGCCTTATTTGGGTAAGGGAAAAAGTGCAATGGGGAAAAAAGTTCAGGAACGTGGTGTGGAGTGATGAAAAAAGATTTAATCTAGACGGGCCGGATGGATTCCAGTACGACTACTGGCATGACATTTGCAAAGAGGAACAATTCTTCTCTAAAAGGCAACAAGGTGGTGGCAGTCTAATGGTGTGGGGTGCATTTGGATTTTATGGAAGATCAAATTTGGCTTTTGTCGACGGACGAATGAATGCAAATAAATACCAACAAATGCTTGAAACGAATTTATTGCCATTCGGGGAGAGAATGGGAGGACGTTACTGGGAGTTCCAGCAAGACAACGCTCCTGTTCACAGTGCAAAAAGCACTCAACGATTGTTTCAACAAAAAGGGATCAAAGTGAGGAACTGGCCACCACTTTCTCCCGACCTAAACCCAATGGAGAATGTTTGGGGTAGCTTGGCACGAGCAGTTTACAAGGGTGGAAAACAATATGCAAATGTTGACGATTTGAAGAGGTCTGTTGTTGAAGAATGGGAAAAATTGGACGAAGAAGTGTTCAAAAAACTTGTTGAGACAATGCCAAGCCGAGGTATAAAAGTTCTGGAAGCTCAAGGAAAATTTATTGGATATTAAGCTTTGTGGTTTTATAATTTTTATATTAGACACGTTTACAAATGTCTGGTTTCCAATGATAACACATAATCACTCATCTAATCAGTAACAACAGAAACTTGATTTTTGATACATAAATTTTGCTTGAAAATTTTAAATCCTTGACATGGTCTTGGTAAAAATGCGTTAACCATGAATTATTTAATATTAAAAAAAAGTGTCATGTTCATTTTAGTGCAGCGCAGCTTTTAAACTTCCCTGGAAAACACAAGGTTCCGTTGGATTATATGATAATAGAGGTCAGTTATTCTCGTTAAGAAGGTCTCGTAAATTATTCCTCCTTGGATAACCTTGTGGATAAATGGTATGATTTTTTTTTAGGTTGTGTTTTCTGAACTGTTTCACATGCCACATCCTCGGAACATTGAGATATTTTATGGGTCCCTTTTAATTGAATTGTGTAAGTTGCAGCCAAGTTCCATACCACAAGTCATATCCTTTTATTTGTTTATTTATTTAATAATTTATTTATTTATAACATACACTGAGTGAGCATATTATTATGACCACCTGACATGTTTATGCAAATGCACGCACGGATGTCGCCACAACATTGCTAGCAGGCCGGACCATTACAAAAAGGGAAGCTGAGTGTCGTCGACTGCAGTAGACGTGTTTCATTCTTCAACTATGGGTAAACAACGCGATTTAACGGCCTTCGAACGCGGGATGATTGTAGGTGCTCGGAGCTATGGAGCGAGTATCAGCGAAACAGCAGCATTCATAGGGTGCTCGACAGCAGCCGTCGTTAAAGTATTTAAAGACTGGACGGTTAGCCGGAAGACGGGGTCTGAACGTTTGCGTTGTGGCCGCCTGCGGATGGTTGATGATCGGACAGAACGAAGACTGTCAAGACTGGTAAAGGATAACAGAAGGGCAACTGTGCATCAAATCACTGCTGACCTTAATCAGGGGTCCTCCAAAACGGTCTCTGAATGCACTGTCCGCCACACACTGCATCGCATGGGATACAGAAGCCGAAGATCTATCCGCACACCTTTGCTGTCTGTACCCGACAAGTGGAAACTACTCCAATTCGCTCGGAGCACAAGGACTGGACTATCGAGCAGTGGAAACAAATTGTGTGGTCTGACGAGTTACGATTCCAGTTACATCATGCAGACGGCCGCGTGAGAATCTGGCGGAAACAGCACGAAAGCATGGACCCCGCATGCACGAGTACAACCCTTCAGGCCGGTGCGGGCAGTGTTATGGTCTGGAGAATGTTTTCCTGGCATGTGTTGGGTCCGTTAATACGTGTCGAACAACGTCTGGATGGCACAGCTTACCTTCGTATCGTCGCTGATCAAGTCCACCCTGTCATGTTGATGGCGTACCCCAATGGAGATGGCTACTTCCAGCAAGACAATGCGCCATGCCACAGAGCTCGTATTGTGCAGGAGTGGTTCCAGGAACACGAGGGGGACTTTACCTTACTTCGGTGGCCCCCACAATCCCCAGATCTCACTCCTATTGAGCCTTTGTGGGATGAAGTCCAACGAACCATCAGACGGCTGGATCCACCACCATCCAATCTAGCACAACTAGACAGTGCTATCCATCAGGCATGGTGTCAGATTCCTCCTACCACCTTCCAACATCTCGTGGAATCAATGCCACGAAGAATTACCGCAGTATTAAAGGCAAAAGGTGGCCCAACGAAATACTGACAGGGTGGTCATAATAATATCCTCACTCAGTGTATTTAGTATGGTCTACTGAAAATTAAAATTATCGCTGCTTGCAGGGCGTTATTGTCTGGAAATCTGACACCACATAGGGGCTTCTTCATTTCATTGAAGAGGGCTTACTGGGTGCAAGACTTGGCGACAATTCGGTTTTTTCCTATTTGACTGAAGCGCGCATGGTGTCAAAACCTGAAAATACTGGTTGGCAACACATTGTTTACACGTTTCGTTCATTTCAAAACGCGATAAACTTTTACATTATTTCCTATAGTTTGCACAAATGATGGGCATTAGCTTTGCGCATATGGGTGCACTATTAGGTATAAAATTGGGATCAACGTGAAATTTTTTCGATTTCCTTCGCGAAAATATTATTCAGATAGACGGAATCGATGGATCTTAGCACTGAGACATACAAATGAAGATGGAAAGGCATGGAGACCGAGTCAACAAATGAAGGTGTGCCGTGACAGATAAGCACTGTTGATTGTGGGTAAATATACTATGTTAAGAGGACAATCGTAAATCGAAAATCATTTATATAAAATCAGCGATGGTGGACTTTGTCACAACAAAGAAAAAACCCAACAATGGGTTATTTCCCAATTATACAATCGGCTGGGTTCGCTTCTAGTATTTTTTAAAGTTACTTTCTGTAGGGCGGCCTCATCTAGAAGAAAACCATCCAGATTACGTTCCAAATAATGAAGTTCCACGTTATGAACGAGCAAAAAAGAGCAAGAATAAAATTTATTCGTAATGACTGGTTTTCCGCGTTTTCCATCATGAAAGTGTACGATTTAATAGGAATATTCGTGCGTAGCCTAGGCCGATCTAATGCTGCTATTGCCAACCAGTTTTGCACATCTCTCTCACCAGGTGGCTTGAGCATGCGCATTACAAACTAGGAAAAAACCGGATTGCAGGTTGTTATCGATGATTTGGTGAAAAAATTGGTAACCGAATGACTGGCTTTGCAAATTCAATAAGATGTTTTCCACATCTTTGAAAATTTTAAGCATACCGATGCAGTTTTTGTTTTCTTAATGTTAACGGAACTGTTCAAATACTATTCGTTTTTGTTTTTTTTAATTTTAACGAGAAATCTTATTGAATTTCAATTTTTTTTTTTTGATTTTGAATATTTCATAAGACAACTAGCCTTAACAGTTCATATTTAGCGCAGACAACTGAACTTCTCTATGAACGAATTGATACGATGAATACATCATGCTTTGACAGGTAAAGACTAAAGGGACAACGTTAAATAATTTGAAGATAACTTGACCATCAGTGATTTTAATTGGATCGTTGTACGAGATTAACTAATAAAAAGATATGTTTTCTTGTATTTTTCAGATTTGTAAATTGGTTTTCATATCACTTAAGTAATTTTCAATTCTGTTGGAGTTGGGATGATTGGGCCTCTTGCCTAGAGCTAGATCTTGAACATCCAAAATCAAAATTCATTAAAGAAGTTCTTTTGAAATGTCTCAGGTTTGTATACTATTATTTTTAAACATGTTGTTTGTAAATATAAGTATACGAGTCTTTAAAAACAACCAGTGATTTTACGACAGAGTCGACGCATTTCAGCTGTAGCCTCTATGAGTTACACACTGTCCTGAAGAAGGCTACAGCTGAAATACGTCGACTCTATCAGAAATTCACTTGTTTTTAAAGACCCATATACTGATGCAGTAGAACGTCGTCTATCCAGACAACCGGTTATCCGGATTTGTCGCTGGGTGGCGACCACCATTGAATTAAGCGGAAGCAAGTTGAATTAAGCCTTGTGTTTGACGCATGAATGTTTCACGAATATGCCAAAACGAAAAAGAACTGTGTTATCACTCAAAGACAAAGTTAAAATTATTCAGTTTCTTTAATGATGCCTTAAAGGTAAACTCCACACCCAAAACAACTTTGTTTAAAATGAAAGATGAAAGTCTCAATAACAACGTAGCATGTATAAACATTTTCAATTCGTACTCAAAATTGATAAAATATATAAAAAACACTGGCGCCATGGTTCGACAACTGTTACGTCACAAGTTGCTGAGAAGTGCGAAGGAGTTTCGAATTCGTGACGTCACACATTGGATGCTATCAGTTGTCAGTTGGGCATCGCAATGGACTATGAATATGAAACAAGACCGGTAGCGACAACCGCGATTTTGATAACGGTGACAGCGACAGCGATAGCGATATTAAGGGCCGTTAGCAGGATTAAATAGATAAGCTCCAATGAATACCTAAACCGCACATTGTTGGCTTGACGTAGATGAAATTGTCTAAATCCCGAAACTATTATTAGGAGCTTTAGCATAAAAGCTACTTATAAGAATGCACCTTTGGTCTGTACGTTTATCCAGCCATCCGGCTGCCGTTTGCACAATAACTTGAAAACGGATTAATTTTTTCAAATTCTGTTTTCGGAAATATGTCCGTCAAAGTCTTAGCTCGGCCGTATCAACTTTTCAGAATTTTTCGTGGACCCCTTCGAGTCGAATTCACGTGCTAAAACAGTGAGTGTAAAGAATACCAAGATAACGGCATGTCATATAATAATCGATTTGTCAAGAAGGAATACATTGTTACTTTCTGTTCATCTTTTAAGCATTATTGAAATCGGCGCGCGCACATGAAATCACTTTGTCGACGCACGATTGCTCAACTGCTCATAATCTGTATTATTAAGCAGCGGAAGAATGGAGCTACTTATTGGTTTTATAATGTCGGTCCGTCCCCTTCATATTTTGTACATTTTTTGAGGTAGAAGGTTGAAATTCGGAATGTAGCTTCCTATGGGCATGTCCATCTGCACTATTTAGTTTGGTTTTGATTGGTACACTGGGGTCGGATTTACGGGGGTGGAATTCAGAGAGGACAACTTATCAATGTGCTAGTTAGGTACGTAAAGGTGTGAAATTCAGTATCCAGATTCCTCTAGGCAAGATGTACATTACTATGAAGTTTATAGGCCCAGTTGTTCCATTGGGGTCGGATTGGCGGGAGGTGGCAGTCACTTGGTCTATAGAACTATGGCAACATATGGCATGTGATATATCATACGTTCGGAAATGATGAGAAAGGAAGGAAAATACGAGCTTTTTTACATTTTCTACATATTACGTTCGAGAAAATTAATTTTTTGATTAAAAAACCTGGGGAGAGGTACAAAGTGCAGATAGATGACTGTAGGATCTGCTACTTGCTTTACCCTTATTCTTTTCAATAAATCGAATTATAATATTTATTTTTATTGTGCTGATAGGTTATCTTATATTCAACGGATTCAGGAAATAGTACCACCTTCTTTTGAACCGCTCATACCTGCTACCCCTACACCAACTTACAAATACAGTGCCGAAGGATCAGGTAAGATTAGCAAGCATCATTTCTTATGTAAGTTTTGATCTAGAAATATTTTAAGTAACAAAAGAGGTCCAGAAAGAATTGGCAATGGTGGTCAATAGTATAGCGGAATGTTGCAAGTTGTTTTTCTTTTCTTTAGGGAAAATACAGAATTCCAGAAATTTTTTTTCCACACAAATACTTTTTACCCTAAATCTTTAGACTCTCGCCTTGCTCAATGCAGTGGTGGAGTTAAGCAACCTTGGGCGCGGCTAATCACAGATTGGGTGACCACCTGGAAACTTCCACCTCCCCCCGTGCTTCGGAGGGCACGTAAAGCCGTCTGTCCCGGCTGCTGCAACCATCACACAGCAGTCGTTAGATATAGGGATGGCGCAAAACTCCTTCGAAGGCCAGATAACGATAACGTGGGTTCGAATCCTGTAGTAGGCATGAATGTTTGTAAGGGAGAAGGCACACATGTTCACTAAAGGAAATTTATTCAGCATTACATAAATGTATAAGGGTCGTACAAATGAAAATGAAAATTTGTGTGGGAAAAAAAAAGACTACGTGTAAGTTTTTGTTTTCAACAATTGCGAAACCCCACAAGTGTTGCATCACGTGAGAAAGAACGATAGCTCGCGCTTCGAAGCTCTGCAAGTGATCGCTTCGTTCAAACAAGCAATGGCAAACAAATCAAAGTCGAATCGTGAAAAAATCAAAAGCAATCGCAAACAGCGCGGGGAAGGTGATGTTGACTGTGTTTTTTGATCGCAAAGACTCGATTTTACTGGACTTTCTTGAAAAAGCCACCACAGTTAACGCAGCACGATATGGGGAAACATTGGAAGCGCTGCGTGCGGCCATCAAATGCAAGCGTCCTGGAATTCTTACAGAAGGAGTGCTTCTTTTCCACGACAACGCGTGTCCTCACACCTCGAAAGCAACGGTAGACCTCATCAACTGGGAAGCAATGCAGCATCCACCTTATAGCCCTGACTTTTCCCAGTAGTGCTCCGGAAGTGAAAAGCTCAAAAATTATGGTGGTAAGAGTGGATGGAATAATCGTTAGCGGCAGTCGCCAAAGAATTGCAGTTAGAACACTGTAATTAAGCATAAACCTTAATTTCGCTGTACAATTATTCGTCTGGAAATAATTTATAAGATGAGGTAAGCATCCACAAATACTATTTTTATTTAAAATTATAAAGCACCGTGATACAATACCCCATCACCAAGGCAACGTATTACTCGACGTTGCGTATGAAGCCAGCCCCGTGACGGAAAATTTACGAAGATTACCGAATTACTAAATAAAATGAAATAATAAGTTAAGGAAATGGTTATTAATTACTGTAGACATTTTTTACTGGAAGGCAATTAGCTAATTGGAATAATTTATTTTTAAAAACTAAGTTTGTTTCGAAACTTGAGAATCCATTCAATTATCGTCTGCTGTCTAATTCCATTGATTTGATGTGAAGTGGATTCGTGCTTATTGCTGAGTAGTGGAAGAAAGAAATTCCGTTACGCACATTAATACACACAGACCGCTTTAACAATGGATTCCTTGTATGGCTATGTGTGCTCAAATGTTTGTCGTTTTCGCAGTTTATTTTGAAAGAAACACAATTTCGCACTCTCTTATTTTGCAAGCATCTATAGTAGCTTCAGGTGAGTAACATATTTCAATTTGGTGGAAATCGGTGACATACATGTTCGAGGGATTCCCTTGTTAGTGATCGAATGTACATTTATGCTATGCTGAATGAATTTCTTTTGTGGACAAGTGCTGCCTCCTCCTTGAAGTTGGTTTCTACTTTGTTTTATCTAATATGGATATTTGTGTTTGTCTCTGGAAGATGTAAAGATAAAATACATGGTTCTCCCCCAAAGTTTTTAGCAGCTGGAGGAGGGGGGGGGGGGGGCATCATGTTATCCAAATATCTCAAGTTATGACTTTTTCCATTAGGCACGTTATCTTGCTGAAAGACAAAGTCCGGATTGTTCAGTTCGTCTCTAAATGGCAACAAATAATTTCCTAAAACATCTTGATGATCGTCTGCATTTGACTTTGGCTTCCCAAAACACAAACTTGATTTGCCGTTGGTAGAAAAAGCAGCCCAGATCATAATGGAACCTCCGCCTTGCAAAGAAACTGTTCTGGCTGCCTGAGATCATGCCAGTAGAATCTTACGCTATCAGGCCCATCCATATTAATTTTTTTTCGTCACTAAAGATAGTATGATTCCACATTTGCGAATTCCCAATGTACTGTTTTGCAAAGGCCAGTCATGCACGCATGTGGGTCGAAGTTAATTTTAGTTTGGGTTTATATTTTGTATAAGTGTGGTTGGTGGATACTTGGAGTACACGACGAGTTGTTCTGTCTGATACAGGAAGGTTCAGAGATGACGTGATGTTAGAAGATGTTGCTCCTGTGCTGGTTGAAGCCATTCTCAGGATAGCACGTTTGTCTCTTTTTGACAGCTTCAGACGTCTTCCTGGATGTGGATTTTTTCCATAGCCATGCGGATCACTTAAAAAATTGTGGAAATTGTTCACCGCTTAATTTTCTACCACGTCCCATGATGATTTTGTTCAGTACAGAACAGAATTTTGTTGTTTACTAAAGTAATGAAAATAACTGAATTCTTGACGGAAAAAAATTCAAATTAAGAATTCAAAATTCAGAATAAAACATTATTTTGAAGGTGATCTTATAGTTTTGTCCGTTGCGTTTTGTAGCTTGCAAATGAAAAAAGATGATGCTAGTTTTATTTTTTTTAAAACTTTTTTTTTCTTCTTAGAAATATGTTTTATTGTCCATTACAAATTCTCATGTACACAGGATTGTGAATCAAATAAATTCATTTTGCATCTCTTGACTGGTCCTATAATTTTGTCCAGGACTGTATTATCCCATGGAGATTAGGTTTACACAATTATACATACAAGGGTCTAATAAAAATCATTTTTGGGAATGAAAACGTACGAATTTGAGAAAATCACTTGCACTGATTGAAAGTAGAAGATTTGAAGGTTCCAGTATATAATTTTCAAAAATTTCAAAATTTTGACCCAAAATTCGATTTTTTCATAGGCGACTCCTGTGATTTTTTTTCATAGGCAAAAAACTTTAAAAAATAGCTCATCTCCTCTACCAACTGGCTGCCACGAATACTGATTTAGCTAAGCTGTTTCCAAGTATCCTAAAGACTACTAAGCAGTCAAAATGGAAGCTCAGTTTTCACCTTCACTTCATAATTACGGTAACTTTTATCAGCTTGCTGATGAGTTTTGGAAGGAGAAATTCCCAACTTTTGGGCCTGATACCTGCCCTATCATTGGGCTACCAGTAATCCCTGCCAGCCCATTGCTTGAGTTGATGAGCTACAGACTCATGGTCCATGGTTCAAATCCAGGTTGCGTAATTTTTTTCCTTTCCTTTTTCATGTATATGTAATTTTCAGTATTTTCACTTTTATAATTTTGATATGAATCTCTTGTAGATCAACGAGAGGAAAAACTTTGTATGGTACATCAGTAAAGTTTAAAAAAAAATTTAAATTTGAAATAAAGTACCGGTATACGAGGTCTGTTCAAAAAATACGTAGACTGACGTCATAAAACAAAGTATACTTTATTCAGAAGTTACACATCTGGGTCCCCTTCAAAGTACTCTCCTCCCCGACGCACACACTTATCCCAACGGTGTGTCCACTTTTGGAAACAGTCCTGGAACGCTTCTTTTGTGATGTCCTTCAGCGCCTTCGTCGCATTTGCCTTTATGTCGGGAATCGTCTCAAATCTCCTTCCTTTCAAAGGTCTTTTGAGTTTGGGAAACAAGAAGAAGTCACAAGGAGCGAGGTCAGGTGAGTAGGGTGGGTGAGGAAGAACAGTGATCGAGTGTTTGGCCAAAAACTCTCGAGTTCTGAGGGCTGAATGGGCTGGAGCATTGTCGTGATGAAACAACCAGTCACCACTCGTCCACATTTCTGGCCTTTTCCGCCGGATAGCATCCCGCAGACGTTTGAGAACTTCGATGTAGTAAATCTGGTTCACTGTGGAGCCTTGGGGGAGGTACTCGTAGTGGACTACGCCCTGAGCATCAAAAAAAAACTATCAACATCACTTTCACATTGGATGTGAAACTTGGCGAGCTTTTTTTGGTCTGGGAGATGTCTCACCCACCCACTGGGATGATTGAACCTTTGTTTCGATATCATAACCGTACACCCAAGATTCATCACCTGTTATGATCTTCGACAAGAAGTTTTCATCATCTTCTGAGCGTTCAAGCAATTCCTGACAAACCTGGACGCGATGGGCTTTTTGGTCGTCCGTCATCAAACGTGGAACAAACTTCGCAGCAACGCGGTGCATCTTCAATTTTTCGGTCAAAATCTCGTGACATGATCCAACTGCTATCCCACACTCTTCAGCAAGCTCTCTGATGGTCAGACGTCGATTTGCCCGAACCAGGGTGTTGATTTTGTCCACGTGTGCGTCGTCAGTTGACGTGGAAGGACGTCCAGGACACTCATCGTCTGCAGTTGACTGACGACCATCTTTATAACGTGCATGCCACTTAAAACCTGTCGCACGCTTCATAGTAACATCACCGTAAGCCGTCTTGAGCATATCAAAAGTTTCAGTGGCAGTTTTTCCGACTTTAACACAAAATTTCACAGCAACTCTTTGCTCGTTCAAGTCACTCATTCTAAAAATCCGCCAAACGAAAATAACACACTTCACAAACAACCGCGTAGCTAATCAACCAATACTGATATTTGCAATCAAAAAACTGCTTTGTAATCAGCGGATCTGTCAGAAGATGGCGACACCAAGCGATTTTGATTGGGACCAACAGGGCCCGAGCAATTCAAACAGTCTACGTATTTTTTGAACAGACCTCGTATGATACATTATCAGTTTTTAAATTAAAAGTTCAGTTGCATAAATAGAACCGCTATATGCATAGCTTGATTTCAATGACAGAATGAAGAGCTCAGTTTAGAAAGGTAAACTGAACTATAAAAATACAACAATTCACCAAATAAGCTGCGTAAGAATTAGTCATCTGTAAAAGTGGAAAATGACCAAGAAGTTGATGTACACCCTATTCCAAAAGTGTTGTCATTTAGGTGAAATGTTATTCAGTGTCCTTGCAATACATTAAACCAGTAAAATTAACCTGTTCAGGCAAGAAGTCGAGTCCGACGCCGATAAATTTTACTGGTTTAATGTATTGCATGAATGCCGAACATCATTCGCCTGTGAAAATGCTTTTGGAAAAGAGTGTACCTAAAAACCTAATCAACCAGCCAATCAATCTACCGTTCCTTTATCAACGATGGTAAAAACATCCGGATTTGCGAAGTCGGTCGTTCTGTTACCAATTGTTTTCTAATTTTTTGATTTGGCCTTCAGATTCGGATAGAGCATCAAAAAGTAAGCTAAAGTTATAATAGGTGCACATGTCCTATCTGTTCGGGGACATGGCCAAAATGGTGGTTAAATTTAAAATTTTGGCCATTTTCCCCCAATAGATAGGGTATGTGTGCCCATTATAATTTTTACTTACTTTTTGGTGCTCTATCTGAATCTGAAGCCAAAATCAAAGCATTCTAAAAAAAAATTGGCAACAGAACGACTGACTTTGCAAATACAGTAACGACGGTTTTCATTAATGTCACTATGGTAATTTTGTTTAATGTTTTCTTTAATTATTTTTAGCTTTATATTTGCACATAAATTTACTTTAAATTAGTCATGGATTTTTGCTAATTAAAGAAATTGCTGTTAATTTAAATATCTGAGAATGGATCAGCATGATTTTGATCATCGTCAAATTCCTTGGAAAAAATATCTCTTGAAGAAGATTGGGAAGATAGTTAACTGAATTTTGCATGATAGTATGCTCCAAGATTGCTTAATTAATCTTGTACATCTTGTGAGGGTTCGACGCGAATAAAGTTGAGGCTTCCCATTGTGTGACATTCGTGATTTTGTGCCTTCAAAAGAACCCTACTAATCAAATGACGAGATGCTAAATCAATCAAACCAACTTTACCTTGATCACTCTTCAAAGGATTCAAACGTATTATTTATGTTCTATTAGGGACAGTACTAAAAATTGTGAAGACTGTGAGGAGCAAATAGACCAGATAGGTACTTTACAACAATGTTCAGTGGTGATTCCAATATCAGGGAAAAAAAATATTCCCGATGGTTGACTATCTTCCTAGTTTTCTTCATTTGAAGTTGCAGGTAATTATGCACATGTTTTTCTTATTTTGTAAAATAGGGTTTTTACTTTTTCTTTTGGATTTGTAACATTTTCATTGTCATGCTCTCGTTTTGTGATTTTCTTTCCTCAAATTTGATACAAGAGTTTGCTGCTGATAATAATCACTTTAAACAATGTTAGAAAACCTAGACCCTATAAATCGAAACCAGTAACTATGAAAAAATTGCTGGCAACAATCGGAGGGATAGTGAATGTGAAATGGAAAAACAATGCAGACTGGCTGTCAAACGTCCTGTGAACTGATGAGACACATCTTTCACTTATGGAATGTAAGTGCACACAACTGCCGCGTATGGGGAAAGAGAATCTACACACGATTGTGGAAACCCCTTTTGTGGCAGTCAAAGGGACTGTGTGGTACAGATTTGCTGCATCATTCATTATAGGCCCCTTTTTTTCTTAGGTCATATCGGTACATTTCGAACTGTCTCTGTCATAGGCGAGCGTTATTCAGCGCTTTTAAAAGGCAGCATCATTGCCTTCTTGCAAGAGAGACAAACACCGTTGTGTAACATTCATATAGGATGGAGTACCTATGCACAACGCACATCCTGTTCAGCACCTGCTGTAATCGAAATTTGGTAACAACCGTGTCCTCAGTCCCTCGTTTCTGCACAAACGGCCAGCAAGGTCTCCAGGACCTTATACCTGCGTAAATCCGAAGGTTCCTGGTGTGAGTCCAGGCCCGTGGAATTTTCTTTATATTTTCCACTATTTATTAACCGTCTTACGCCATGCCATTTTTTTGAAGGAAAAAGTGATTTCTGTGATAATTCGGGAAACTTTTTTTCATAAATTAATAAATGTTCTTTTTGGACCAAAAAATTTTTGTAATAAATCGGAGATGTTTGTTGGTTTATAGCATATATTTCATTTTCATATAATATATTTCAATTTTTTTGAAAAAGGAATAGAAATCGTTAAATAATGTCACAGAAATGAAATACGCAATTTTCAAAATTTTTTCAGAATTTATACATGAAAGTTCACGAAAAATGAAAATAGTCACATTTTAGGTGGTTTTATTCATGACAGAAGGGTGAAGAAATTTTTAAAATACGTTCAAGTTATTTTTCTATGAATTTTCATTTGAATTTATGTCAAATTGTAATTTGAGCTCGCTAACGTAAACACATCATTTGATAGCATCAAACAGCTATCACGTGCGTTACCCATGTGACTAGCTCCCCCTATTACGAGCAATGGCACGAAGTTCAATTTTCCTTTGTTCTCTCTAGTGAGGTTGATGACGTAATGCAATGGCACAGCCAAAAGTGACATAGCGAGAAGGGGAGGACGATTATGCAAGGGCTCGGTTTTTTATTGAAATGCTATCATATTTTCTAACTCTATTTAAAAATTAAGACATCAAAAGCAGGAGTATCTTCTGCTGTGTTGTGAATTGTGTTTTCCCGTTCTGGACTGCGGTATTGTGTAATGGAGGTGTCAGTGCACGCAGAATATGAACATTTTCTCCTTTTATGTTCTGAGTAAGTCTAAATGTCATTTTTTTTATTACACTCTGATAAACATTTCTGCCTATTGCTAGAAAATAAACGTAGGGGTTGAAATATACAAGCAGTTTGAGATATGTAGCTGCATAAGATAATTATTTATAACATCAGGTATACATCGCTATTTTGTCGAGTTGCAACGCTCTTCATTATGAGAGCAGCATGTTATAAATTGTATTTTATTAAACTTCTAATGTTTGCATAATTTAAAGGAAGGTTTCTATATTATATATAAAAAAATTGGCGATATAAGTGTCAAAAGTTTTAACGTTATTGAGTTTTAAATTGGGAGCTGTGTGCCTCCCATACTAATTCTGATACAGAGACCAGATATGGCATGTTGCGGTCCAAGAAAGTTAATTAATATCGGAGGTAATAGCATGAAAAAATCCTCCTAAGACCATTTTCCAATTATCATTATTACACCTTTCTACTTCAAAAAATGGGACAAAATTATATTTTTTCACCAAAATGATAGTAAATATGGTCGCCCTAATCATCCTAAAAGGTGACATAAATTATGCTGGAGTAAACTATCAAATCTTTTTGCTTGCTTTCTTTTTCCCATTGCAGTTATTAAAAATGTAACAACCAATATATAGCTGTGCTTTATACCACTGAGAAGGAAGTTGTGAAGGATTTATAATTATCTACTTCTGCAGCAGGGCTTGAAATTCAGGGCGGGATGGTGGGATTCTCGCCCAAAATTTTAAAATCGCGCCCAAAAAACTTTCAGGAGGGGAGTTTTCTGTCCATGAAATTTAATCTTGTTAAAAGTTTTTATGATTTTATTAAGATTTTTTTTCTCTTGATTTTTTTTTCTTTGATCTTACATAATATAAGTTTGGACACTATCACACTTTTCTGTCCGTAAGTCATTAGATTACGGGTATAACTTGTCATCAGTTAGTATTGTTGAATATTTTCATAGAGATTTACCTTTTGAACCAATGGAATTTCCTATTCCAATCGTCACCATTGCAGTACCGTCAAGAGAAAAATATTAAAGGTATAGGAATTTATAGGGTAGCTCGTAGATTAGCATCGTTTAGATGATATTTCAAAATCATGTAGATTGCTAAATATCAAGACACACTCGTTTTCATATATTTTAGTAGTATTTAATTTTTAAAGAAATAGTGAAGATTATGTGGATAGTAGATATGTTAAACTTAATGATAAATGAATACTCTTTAACCACAACAAAGATTAAGTTGAAATAATACAACCTGGTAAATCTGGAAGCGCTTTTCGAATGCTCTGCATTCATCATTCAGCAGTCTGAAGTCAATACTCGAGGAGGTTCGCTTTAGGCTTCCAGACCTCCTTCCTTCCAGATCTTCCAGACCTCCTCGAGTTCGCTTTAGGCTTCCTCGAGTATTGACTTCAGACTGCTGAATGATGAATGCAGAGCATTCGAAAAGCACCTCCAGATTTACCAGGTTGTATTATTTGTAATCTTTGTTGTGGTTAAGGAGTATTCATTTATCATTAAGTTTTACATATTTAATTTTTGTTTATTGAAATATAAGAATTTATTACACTTATTTTATGACTTGAGTTTTTGGTATTTTATTATTTTAACATTTATGTACAAAATTTAAAATATGTTGAAAAATCATTTGTATAACCCATAAATTACTGCATCCCTCCCAGAGAGCTCAACTCCCTTCCGGTTACAAACATGAAAAATTTGAATTTCAAGCCCTGTGTAGATTCATTTCTCAATTTTAAAGCATGACATGAACGAGAAAAAAGACACTTCATAAAAAACAATATTCTACCATTGGAGCACTATTCCTCTAAATTAGAGTTTGTGAAGAGCACAGAGGGGGACAAAACCTGTATACATCTCAAAAAAAGGATTGGATTGATGGAGAAAAAACAGTTTCTTCCTATTGCATGCTAGGAAGAAAAATTGTTGCATCTTGAACTTTTTAATGCTGTTCTCTACATAGTTGAGAGATCTTTTAAAGTTAAATCATTTGTTACATTTTCAGTGTTTTCAGCATTTTCTTTAAACATTCATCATCATTATTTTAAGGTCACAATGAACTAAAGTTGGATTATAAGTATGATTAGAAAATAGTGCTACATGTAAATCTTAAAAGCCGTTTTCCATTTAGCGACTTTTTGGTGTACTTTTGGAAATCATTTGTACTTTGTGTGGTTAGATTTTTACGTATTTTTTCAGGCATCTTTTCAGGTCTAGCCAATCTATTTTGCTATGTAATCTAGGTAGTGCTCTTTGCCGATTCGATTGAAGAATTGTGGCTGCCGTAACTGGTGTTTGCCAACACGGATTCTCGTGACTTTTTCCTCATGAATTTATTAATAAACAGATTTTAAAAATTTGGTGATACATTTATTTACTAAGTACAGAGGTTGAGTCAAAAAGTAGTAGCGGATCACCGCACAAACTTTTAAATGGGCAACAGACAGGAACCACTCATTGCTAATCTTCAAAGTAGAGTCCATCATGCTCGATGGTCTTCATCCAATGATCAGCTAGTTGGTGGATGCCCTCGCGAAACCACTCCTCCGGTTTCTGGGCGAAAAAGTCACGCACAGCGTCTTCAACCTCACTGACATTGGCAAAGCACCGTCCACGCAGTAAGTGCACCATGGACCTGAAGAGATGGTAGACGGAAGGTGCCAGGTCGGGGCTGTATGCTAGATGTGGCAGAATCTCCAGTTGGCGATACACCTCCACCTGTTGTTGTGCTTGCACAGGTGTCAGCTCGTGGGGCACAACTTGGCAGCTCCTGTTGACCTTTCCCATGGTGTGCAGATGTTAACCACACTTGATTGTGATGTCCCGATGTCCGCCGCTAGTCCACGGGTGGTGCTGCTGCCTGGGTTGGCTTCCGCTCGTTGCCATAGGGCTGCGTTATCCACTTCTTTGGGTCTTCCGCTCCTTGGCGCATCTTCCAGGCCCACGTCTCCAGACGAAAAGCGGGAGAACCACCGTCGTGGTGTCCGTTCATTGGTCCATCCTGACCTTTCACCCTGCAAATTTCGGCGGCTGCGGCTCGCGCACTGGTCCCTTTTTTCCAATAGTGACGAAGGAGCCATGTTTTTTACCAATTTTTCTGCCATGTTTTTACACTGGCTGACGCAGGTGGCACAATGTCTGTGGCATTCAAATTCGTACTGACGTTTCTTCCCACTCTTTTCTCTTAATAAACTGCGATATAACCTTGTGGTAAATGGTCTTCGTCCAGAATTCGTCAAACTCTTAACCCCCCACTCCCGAGTCGGCCACTACTTTTGACTTGACCTATGTAGAAATGATATAGTAATAAATTCAAAGTGTGAACTTAATCGGAGTGATCGACATCCTCTATTCCATCGCCTTGAGTGAGTGACAATTGTTTGCTGGGAGTCGACCAGTCAGATCAGATCTGAATATTCCTGAAAGTCACTAAATGGAAAACGACTGCGCTCGTGATGGAGTAATCACGACACGTCTTGCAGGTGACGATTGCAAGAGGCACAAAAATCGCACATTAAGACTGGGTGGAAAATGGCCTTTATAAAAAGGAATGTTTATGTCATTTGATATGCATGAAATTGTGCGTTCTTTAATTATCTCATACAAATTTATTAGATTGTTTATTCTGAAATCACACAGAAAGGAGATTTACAATTTTATACATAAGCCTATATAAGGAATTCTTGTTTTAACATGTGAATATTTTCTAGAGAAAACTATGGTCTATACAGTCATCCCTCCACAAGTCGGTATTCTACAAGTCAGAAAATTCCACAAGTCAGCAACTTTTACCAAGCTAAGATGGCAGACAATGACTTCCAGTTGGGGATTTTTGTTGGCGGTTGTTACGATTAAAATATGCAAAATCGACCAATTTTATGGTTCCCCTAATGCATACAGCCTGTTTTGAAGGGCTGTGGAAGTCAATTATAGAAATTAAGATGCAAATTAATATAATCTTGCTCTCTTCAAGCTGTTTATTTCCACGAAATTAGAAATGGCAACCAATTACAGAGGAAACCCCTTCCATGTATAAGCAGCTACATTTTCCTTTACAAAACTTAAAATGGCGATTTGTGATTATGGTTAACTTAATTTGAAAAAAGTTTCCGCCATCTTGGAATTCTACAAGTCGGAAAAATCCACAACTTGCCAACTTGTGGAGGGATGATTGTATCTTTTTTTTTTTTTTAAGTGATTCTTTTCAAATAAATATGATGTAGTATTACTTGGACATTATAGCATTGATAGCTGATCATCTAAAGAATTTTCTTCTTTTATCTTGGAGCCCAAGTTTAGAAAGGCAAATATGTAGATTCTGTATTATTCATAAAATTTCTGTGTATTTCTACTTGATTGTGATCTTTTGTCGGACTACTTAATTTTGATACGCGTACCAAATTCCCCAGAAGGAGGGTTTTGATAGAAATTTTCATCTTCTCGAGTTAATTTTTTTGAAACTTGTGATGAACCATTTATGGAAGTCTGTGAAGCTTCCTTCTTTTTAGTGTTAGGTGGTCGTGGTCGATGATTTTCTCTCCTGCTAGAATTGGAAGAGCTTCTTATGGGAATTGTCGATGTTTTTATTAAATTGTTTCTTTCAGTGGTTGTCATAGTCTTTTTTGAAGCAGATAAGACTGATTTTTCCTTGATTGTTGTTGAAGATGTTGTTAAAGGAATTGGTTTTGGTGAAGAAAGTTTAGATAAACGCTGCGGTCTTGCATGTGAGGTATTAACTTTCTGCTTTTCAGATTCGTTTGGTGAAATTTGAGCACTTTTTCCATTTATATTATTAGTTTCTTTATCTTGTTTGGAAGTGATATTTGTTGCTTTAAATGAAGATTGTGCTTTAGGAGTTTCTTTGAGTGTATCATTTGAAGAATCAGACACGCCTGAATTAATTTCGTGTTCGTTTTCCTCGTCTTCGTCTTCTTGAGATTCGTATTCTTCCATGGTTATTTGCGTTTTTAGTTGATATTTCGTGCCTTGCTTCTGCTGTGGAAACGGATTGTCTGGAGCATCTGAAGAAAAGAGTTCTTCTTTTGAGTCGTCGTCAAAGAATTCGGACTCCAGAAGTTTTGACAAGTCGTGTTGCATAAAACTCGGGCTGAAGTAAGGTTGAAGCTCGTCTTTGCTTTCTTTTCCGTTTTCTTTTTCTGGCTTCTTTATGGATTTATAGCCTTCTGGTATGATTTCAAACTTCCATTGATAATCTGAATTATGACTGGACGGACTGGTGTTTTTGTTGTCTTCTTCAGAGTCACTCAGTTTGAGCTTGGAATTTTTTTCAGGTTTTGAATCGACCGGTGTCAATTTACTTAAAATGCTTAAAATAATCTGTAAATAAATAAAAAGAAATGGAAATGAATTACGCTTGTTTTCATATACCGGTCTTTTAGTAGTATTTGATTTTTTGTTTATTGAAATGTAAAAATTTATTACATTTATTTTTCGACTGAGTTTTTGGAGTCCGTTTATTATTTTTAGCACATTTATGTACAAAACTTAAAATAAGTTGAAAAATCGCTTGCATAATACGTAACTTATTGCTTCCCTCCCAAAGAGTTTAAGTCCCCTCCATTTACAAACATAGGAGGGGATGCTCCCCTCCATGAAAAATTTGAACTTCAAGCCCTGGTTTCGCAATAGGTAAATCCTTATTTTCATCATCTTCCCTTTCAATATCCTTTGCTACTACCATAAATAATCTACTACACAGTCCAGGCATATTAATGTGACCACTTGCAGTAGCCAGAATAACCAACTTTCAGGGCGCAGACAGCTGCGAGACTGGCAGGAGGAGAGTCATTAAGGTTCTGGAAGGTATTGACAGGGATGTGAAGCCATGCCGACTCCAGTTCTGTGGTAAGCTGCCATAGGTTGCGCAGTGGAGGATCCATGGCGTGAACAACCCGATCGAGGTGGTCCCACAGATGTTCTATGGGGTTTAAATCGGGGAGTTTGGGGGCCAAGGGAGTACCGTAAACACATCTTCATGGTTTTTGAACCACACACGCACACTGTGCGCTGTATGGCACTTCTCATTTTCCCGCTGGAAGATGCCATCGAGCTGAGGAAACACAATCTGTATGTAGGGGTGGACATAGTCCGAAAGGACAGATACGTACTTCCATTGATCCATGGTGCCGTCCACAATGATGAGTGCGCCCAGGGAATACCACGAAAACATTCCCCAGACCATAATGCTGCCTCCTCTGGCCTGGATCCTTGTGGCACGTGTTGCAGGGCGTTTGTTTTCTGACGCTGAACGCTGTACACGCCATCTGTCCGATGGAGCACAAATCTCGATTCATCGGAAGAAGCCACCTTTCGCCACTCCGTTGCTGTCCAGCTGCAGTACTGGCGTGCAAATGTCAGTCTTTGTCGCCGGTAAACAGCTGTCAGCATTGGTGCACAAACCAGACGTCTGCCGCTGAGCCCCATAAGAACAACGTCGTTGAAGATACACTTTTGTTAGCCACCTGGTTCATCTGGGAGGTCAGTTGGTCCGCGGTTGCATGTCTGTTTGCTTGCACGCATCTCCTTAGCCGTCGTTCACCTCTGTCATGGTTCGTGGTGTCCCACATTTGGCATATCACTGATTTGGGTATTGCCATTCTGCCATGCACGGTACACTTTCACCACGGCGGCACGCGAACCGTTCACAAAACTAGCCATTTCGAAAATACTGCCGCACTTGGCTTGGAAGCCGATTATCATGCCCTTTTGGAGGTCGGGAGTATATATAATTAAATCTATCTTTAAATTAATGATGAGTGGGGGGGGGGGGTAAAATACAAATGGTTTGTGACAGATATCTTTTCATTTGGATGTACATGTTACCATTGCCATTTTACCTTTGTATTGGCTTGAGCATAAGTGTGACAAGATATGCAGAATGGGTAAAAATGGGTGACAAGATATACATCATGTCACTGGTTTTTTAATCCCGTTTGCCCATTAGTAAACATCTCAATAAGAAATCTTTTCAAAATCATTAATACACCTTCTATCGGCATTTTATTGTAACGAAAATTGTATATTTGCTTACACAAAATCATCATCACTCTGGACATCGCCATTTTTCTGTGAAAGCTCATGCATCATCACAGGCAATGAAAAGGGTTGCTAGAAATCTAATCTCGAACCAGTGCTCTGCTACACATATCTGGGTCTTCAGCAAAGCTCAACAATACTTTTAACAATTCTATTGCTGTAGCGCTATAGATCCTCAGTGAACAAAACCTCAGTGGCAGATCCCTCCTAGGCTAAATTTTAAATGCATACAATGGTTATTTAACATCCTCGACATCAAAGAGGTAAAAAGAGGAATAGAAAAGAGTGAGCAGAGCAAATGCCGTAGTAATCATGTCATCTATCAGATCTCTGAGATAATGATAGGATTTGAAATATTTTAAAAGTTTTAATCTCCTAAACGCCTTTTCAACATCAATGCGTACACTAGCAATCTTTCCAGTGACTGCCACTTCTTCGGAGAGTTAGATCTTCCTCAGGCGAACTGGAAATGCACAGGCGTGTAATGTTAGCTAATGGTTTTTGCAGTTTAGTAAATAACAGAGTGGTTCGGAGAAAGGAATATTGTCTATACAGTACAAAAAAAATGATAATACTATAAGACATGTTAAAATCGAGGTTTTTCTAGATGTTGAGGTTCGCCTGTATGTACATTGATGCAGTATTTGATGAAATGCTGAATTTTATAGCCAAATGTCCTTCTTATCATCTTCATCAGTTTCTTCGGTTATCTTAAGGGCTTTTTAAAATATCGATGTCTTGACTTAAGACGTTTTGCATAAATTATAAATTACCACTACTGCTTCAGTTTTTTGACACTTGTTTCGCACTTGTTATAAAAAAAAAAATGCAACGGTGTTCGGTGACTGTCATGAGCCATTATGCAAAGAAGTTGTTACGTGTTGTGCAAAGCTCTAAGCCAATGGGCCCTTCATGTTAATTGGTCCGTGTTGATAGGTAATAGCATTCCAAGCACTATGTAAGGGCTAAAAATATGAATGGAAGTCATGTACGCTTCACAGTTCGATTGTCGATTGTCAAAGGGAAGTCATATCACTGAGCAATGCTTTTACCTATTTAGAAGCTGCTATGGATATTTTTCAAGAGAATGACTCTGACTCTGAACGCAGTTCTCATGTAAGTAGAGAAATAAGAAATTTGTATCAGTGCTGCAGAGAATTGTACACCAAAAAATGTAAACCTTCCGTTCAAACAACTCTAACGAGTTTTTTAAAATAAAAATTACAAAATAAGCTTCTTGGGTATATATATTTTTTTTCTTTATACAAACTGTCACACGTACAAAATTTCTTTGGATTACTATATTTTGGATGATTCGACTGACCATTTTTACCGACTTCAAAAAAGGAGGTTCTCTGTTTGACCCGTATCTATGTATGTATTTATGTTTGCGGTTTTCTCAAAAACTACTGATCCGATATGGATGGGGTTTTCCCTATTTGACTGAATATTTTTCTGGGAAGTTTTTGACCTATGAAGTCTGTTCATTTTTGTCAAAAAAGTTCTTGTATATACTGTAATTATATATTTAGAAATCTGCCCAATTTAAAACTATCACAAAAGTCTGTGAAAATCATACAACTGGCAACACTACATCGATCGTTAAACTTGATATTCATCCACAAGTGTGCCTGTGTCGAGTCAAGTCGTCTAATCACTTTTGGGTTGGCTACCATGAAAATTGCAGTGGTAGCCAACTGTTTATTCAGATTTTTGGAATTTGTCGAGCCCTGTAATATATTTGCGGTAAATTCTCCTTATCACATTGTTTTGAGCCTTGTATATATTTGCATATAAAACTCACAAATCCAGCGTTAAGTTGAGTGTTTCAGTTTTGGTTAGTGGATCTGTAAATGTAAACGTTTCTTTTTTTAAAAAAAACTTATAATATTTTGTAACTTATTTAGGAATATGTATTTAATTAGCGTAATAAGAAGTTATTTGGCATCAAATTATTGATTTTTAAGGTTAATATGAAATGTTTGTCAGCTGATTCTCTTCTTGACCAGATAAAGTTAAAATAAATGCCATTCCTTTTATGTATAGAGAAGCTTTATCATAGTCAGAGTTTTATAAGGCTGCCCTGCTTATTTAGATTGCATGTTTAAAAATTTATGATTTTAATTACGAAATTTCAATGATCAGTAAATATAACTTAAATTAATAATAATTTTTTAAAAATGGTCTAATAGATATTTAATATATGACTGAAGTAGATTTATAAAAAGAGAAGCATAAGAACGGCACGTTTCTTACAGAATCTGCTAGGTAATGAGGAAAGTAGATTTTGACTTGAAATAAAATGTTTGTTTAATTAAAATAATAGTTATAAAACGAAAGATGTGAAAACGTGCAACATCTGTGGGGAAAAAATAAGAATAAAATTTTCTTACCATTGTCCATTTAAAGTTAAAATACAACATGCTCGCACATTAAGTTTGTTTGCTTTTGGTTTGAGAAGGGGAACGTGAAATTGTTTCCTATTCAATATGTAGTTAACTGGAGAAGTGAACTGAAACTGACAGAGCTTTTACCTTGCTCATTTTGTTGTCATTCATGTGTTACCCATTAATTCCTTAGCAGTGCTTGGATCTTTTATATCCAAGGAGAGCAATTTAAGGAGAAATAACCTGGAATTAAAGAAGGGAGAAGTTGAAAAAGGAAAAAAAAAAAAAAATTTCTCCCTTCCTCTTTCAACTTTTATTTACTTTTAATATGTGACCAGTACTGAAACCGTTATTACTTTTTTTTCTGTGATTCCAGATTCTTAGATTTTCTTTTATTTTTTTTTTATTCCCTAAATAAATGGTAGGATCAAATAAAGGAATACAAAGGGTTGCAAAGTTTTAGAAGTTTGAATGAAGTTGAATCTTTATGAAGAAGGACAACAGCGGATGAAGCAAGGATTGGTTTTAGAGAAGGGAGGGGATGTTTGGAATTGTTTGATTGGGGTGATTATCAAAGAGGATTATGGTGCAGGTGGTTTATAAACAAGTTTGCAGGGGGGGGGGGGGGGTCAAATATACGGTCATGAAGGAGTGGAAAACGTTAATAATTTGTATAATTAGTACCGTAAATCTTCCACTATAATGCGAATTTTTTTGGCCTAAAAAAGCATCTAAATTTGCTGGGTCGTATTATACAAGAGGATAAAAAAATCAGCCCTCCGATGACTGTGGTCGGAGGAGGTTTTGTCCTGATAACATTACCGTATATTTTACATTAATTACATCGCATATTCAGTGTCCAGTTCATTAAACAATAAATTAATTCACTTTTTATTCGAATTTCTCGTCGCCAACATCTAACAACATCGAAAATAACTTTTCCCAAACATCGATACTTCTAAATAGGCCTACTTCCAAACTGCCTCGGACCAAAGCCTACAAGAAAGCTTATGCAGTGAAAATATTAAACTGAATAAAGATTACTTGTCTTTTTATTAAGAAAATTGATGTACTGTTGTGTTTTTTTGTCGATGTGCAAGTGAGAAAGCTTTCCCTCTCAATGTAGGGCTATAAACTTCCAAACTGCCTCGATGAAGTTGAGGCAGTTGCTTTTGTCGAAGTTGATTTTGAAGGTTTTTGAATATTAAATATCCAGACTATTTAAAAATAAAGATTTTTTTTCTCTATAAGTTTGCACATTTTATTTCTCGCGAGGAGTCAAAAATGGGGGTCGCATTATACAAGAGGATAGGATTTTTGCCGATTTTTTGGGCCGAAAAAGTGGAGTCGCATTATAGTAGAAGGTTTACGGTAAGTAATTTTTAGTTTTGATTCAGATTCTGACAGAGGAAGGACGGAAGATTGACTATGGAAAAATTCACCACTGTACAACGAACCAAAATTGTGGAGCTTTACTTTGAAAACCAAAGGTCAATTGTTCTCACACAAAGAGCACATCGCAGTCATTACAACAGTAGGACCAGACTATCGGAATCCATGATCCGTCGCTTGATTAAACGCTTCAGACAACAGGGTTTCGTTCTCGGCTTCATTTCATCATCTCGAGAAACATTGAATTCAATTGGCCCTCTCGTTCGCCTGACCTCACTCCACCAGATTATTTTCTGTGGGGCTATCTGAAGGACAAAGTGTATATGAACAAACCACAAACAATATTGCAGCTCGAGGACAATATTCGTGAAGAAATACAGGCACTCGGACCAGACGTGTTGACCCCTGTCGTGAATAATGTGCTACACAGGGCCCGTATCTGTGAGACTCGTAATGGCGGACACCTAAATGAGATTGTATTTCACACACAAGGATGACTAATCTACCTCCCTTAGTCATTAAATCTGTGAAATATCAAGGGATACAATTAATAAATAAAAAATTTATTCACACTTATAACCCCTTCCTGACTTTTGGCCCACCTTGTATGTGCGAGAAAATTACGTGATAAAAATGGACCAAATCTTCAGAAAATGAAGCCGATATTATACTCCCGTTAGATCTTCTTTCTTTTACCAATAATCAAGCATTTGTATGTAAATTTACTTGACCCTTCCCCCTCCCTTGGCTACACCCATGATGATATGCAGTATCCTAATTTTCTTATAATCTGTGATGCCATCGAACACAGCGAAAACAAACAAGAAGTTAAGCTAAAGTGTATGTTTGACGGAACACTTCGGGAGCATTAGTGTGACTCATTGATCTCTGAGAAGGAGATACGAGGCATCCCGTCCTTTGGCTGCTGGGAGAGGCTGAGAGGAGAGGCTTCGGAGAGGCTGCATCCCGTCCTTTGTATTATCTGGCTATCCGAGATATACAGGGTCAGGACACGTTAATATGACCACCTGCTAGTATCCAGAATATCCACCTTTGGCGGCAAGCACAGCAGCTAGTCGACGTAGCAGAGAGTCAAAAGTCCTCAGAAGGTGGTTGCAGGTATCTGGGACCATTCGACGATCAGTGCATCCTGTAATTGCATCACCGTACGTGGCGGAGGGTCCAGCTTGCGGACATGACAATTGAGATGGTCCCACAAATGTTCAATGGGGTTGAGGTCCGGGGAGTTTGGTGGCCATGGGAGTAGCTTGAATTCATCCTCATGCTCCTCGAACAAGTCGTGGACAATTTTGGCAGTATGGCAGGGAGCATTGTCCTGTTGAAAGGTGCCATCACCCTGAAGAAACACTTTCGTCAGATAACGAACAGCATTCAGTGTACCCTCCAGCGGTATCAGTGGACTCAGGCCATACCACGAAAACATCCCCTAAACAGTCAAACCTCCCCCACCAGCCTGTCGTCTGCCAACGATGGTGTCGGGATGCCTGTTCTCAGATGCTTCCTGGCGAATTCTCCATCGTCCGTCCACTCTGTTCACCAGAAACTGCGACTCGTCAGAGATAGCAAGCCTTTGCCACTCGGCCGAGGTCCAATGGCGATAGTTCATTGCGAATTGGAGGCGTTTTCGGCGATGCACAGGCGTCAACATGGGTGCTGTTACCATACGCCTGCTCCAGAGCCCCAACCTCAAGAGGGATCATTGCACTGTCTCAGTGCTGACACACCTAGTGGCCCCACTGTTCATTTGCTGTGTAACCGACGCTCGCCTCTTGGATTGATGGCCCGTGGGGCCCCACAGTTACCTCTTTGGTTGCTCGAAACTGTCTGGTTCGTCCAGTCGCGGTACACCTTCACAACGGCAGCCCTAGAGCAGTACACAAAGATGGTCGTTTCTGAAATGCTGCTCCCCTTGACCCGATAGCCACTGATCATCCCTTTTTGGAGGTCCGACAAGTCACTTGCTGTGCCATGACGGCGATAATTGCTGTGTTAACGGATGCAACTACACGTCTGCTGTTGTCAGCTGTTAATGATATGCAATGATTTTTCATGTGCATCCCATGGGACGTTCCAACATGTTCGATAAGAGGTGCTCATATTAAAGTGCCAGTTCGAATCTAGGCAAAGACATCAATTTTTTCTTTCATTTTTATAACTTTTTTTTTAGTTTTATTGTTGCCTGGTATTATGTGATTTGATATTTTTCTTCGTTTTGCATCTCGTTTGCCGGCCGCACGTTAAAGAACCCTTGCGAGGCAAAATTTGCGGCCCTTATAACGCCGTCTTGAAATGACTATGGCAGTTGAAAAGGACGTTAATACCGAACAAAACCAAACCAAAATCATAGTGTCTTTATTTACAATTTTTTTTTCCTGAGTTAAGGCTCAAACACATCTACACGGATTTCACGCGACAAGTTGTCGTGCGCGACTCAAGCGACAACTTATCATCTTTTAGGAACTAGTTGAACGACTCATGCGAACGATACGCGTGACTTTGAGCTCGTCCGACTTTCTTCCGCACGAAACAAACGAACCACCAATCACATTGCTCGCTTCCGCAACGTCATCATTCGCTTTTGAGTTTTGATAACAACAAATTAAAAAATGGAGGCCTGTTCAGTCGAAGCGAGAGCTGAACATGAACTAAGAACTTTCAACGAAGAGTTAATTAGGGAAGTGCAGAAATATTAATAATAATAATGTTCTCTGCTGCTTTAAAAGCAATTCTCGCCTCTTCAAAGCATTGGAATTCATTTTTTCCACGGAAAATAGAACCGCTTCTTGTGCTATAAGCACATTCAGTCGGATGAATTCCGCGCAAGTGTGTCTAATCTTATCGCACGCGTCGTACGCGTTTTTTGTTGGATGAATTCTGTGCGTGCAGTTTCCGTGTAGATGTGTTTGAGCCTTTACTCAGGGTATTCCAATAAGTTCGACCAGTTGCAGCTATTTGGTCATAGTCACTAACTTCCATCCTGTCTATAAAATAATGTCCCAAAAGTGACTGGTTTTAAACTGTATGACAGATTCCAGAGCTTGTCTCTGCCTGGTCTAAGTGGAATCAAAATTGCAGATGAAATTCAAGAAATTCGAATCTTTAGCTGCCTGATGTGTGATAAAACTTTGTCTGACAATAAGAACACGTACTGTGAAATCTTGAATACAAGCCCGGGCGTCTTGTTTGTCTCAATGGTCTGGATCCCCCGGCGATTAATCGAGACCCGGTTAAGGGCTATTTCCAATAATAGGGTGTCTAGCAAAACGATTTCGTAAAATTCCCTGACTTTTCCCGGTCGCTAGTCACCCTGCAATAAATCCGGTACTTAAAATAAAGTAAAATAGATGAAGTAACAATAAACTAACCTGAATGGAGAAAAATAACAACCTTGATAACAACGAGCTTCGAGTCCAAATGATCACCCTACCTATGAGAAGTTTGTGATGGGACCTTACGAACGAGAACTTCTTTATATGCAGAAACGGCAAGGGTAAGGCAGCATGGGATTGGTTGAAATTAGAATGGATTAAATGAAGCGACCAATGAGAAGGTATACGCATGAACAGACGTTTAATAATCTGAAAGTGAGGAAAAACGCCGGAATTTATATCGATGACCCGAAAAAGACTTGGCGTTTAATCTATTTTTAACATCCCACCTGGCTTTTATTGTATTTGAATATCCGGCCTGTATTCAAGATTTTACGGTAAATGCATGTCTATAAGTAACAAAAGTGGCCAGGCTGTGAAATTTTTTTCTTCTTATTTTCATTTATAATATTTTGTATGTGCTCAGTTTCAATTTAAATATGCTAAAATCTCCATAGGTTCTCTCCCTGGGACTATGGCTGCACACCAACTCACTTCTTCTATCAAAAATAAGAGTACTTCTGAAGAAGTTCTGATGATCATTAAAGATTTACCGAACCCTTTACAGGAAGAGGATAGTAAGTTTGTGCCGATTGGAAAATTTTTTAATTGAGGGGCTCAGTGGAAAAGGGGGCACATGTCATATATTGATGAATATTGAGTTATAGAAAGACAGCTCTGGCTAAGTACAGGGTGTTGCAAATATATACAGGGCAGTACTGGGTAGCCTATCCGCTCGTACATTGTTACATCATCATATTTTGGCCATTGTTGATCATATTTTTACCAATAATAAGCTCTAAAATTGGTCTACTTATGATGTAAGAATGTATGACGTCTCAGTTGTTTGGCTACCCAACAGTACTGCCCTGTATATATTTGCAACATCCTGTAGGGTCTCTTTAATGAATTTCTAGTACAGTGGCAAGTAAGTGTCTTATTTCCCAATACATGTATAAGCTTTTTGGTTAAAACCACTTTCCGTTTGTGACATATGCCCCTTTTCCACGGAGTCCCTCGGTTACTAGAAAATGAGCCATTTATGTCGAATATTGTAATACAGCAGAAATGCACTAAATTTTGCTGGATTTTTATTTATTTATTTTTTTTAAGCTGAACCAATGTATAATCCTTTGAAAATTGACGTGTTTGTGCAGACTTTACTTAATATCGGATGTAAATCTATATCACATACTTTTTCTGGCATTGCAAAGTAAGTTTTAAAATTGTCTTCTTATTAGGAGTAGTATATGTTTATAGGTATAAAATAATGCTTGCTTATTTATTTGAAGATTTCATTATGTATTCAAAACTTTGGCACCAAACGAAGAAGCTCAAATATGTGTTTTACGAAATATGTTTGAACTATGGAACAAACATCAACAGGTATCTATAGGTTCAAGAAAATTTTTTTGTTTTTCTTTGCATGGTTTCCAAATTGCCCATTTGTCTAATTGTACATGGCCACGAAATTTTTTTTTAAAAACTTGAATTGGATTACCAGTGTGGGGCCCCCAGAAACTTTTATGAGGGCAGAGAAAAAATTAAAAACAAACAAACATCATGCACTGTTATGAAACCTAGGTTACTTACTTACTTTTCAAACCCACTTGTCCATTAGGATCGCAGGGACAGCAGCCCTATGGAGGATCTCTAGCGTTCGTGATCTTCCCCATCAGGTGCATGTCTTCACTGGTAATATCCAAGCGATTCGAACCCAGATTCCCTATGTAGTCTAGCCACCTGGTTCTAGGCCGACCCCTTGGTGTCTTACCCACAAGAATGGAAAATAGCAACTGCCTAGAAAGACCAATTTGCAGCATGAGATCTCTCGATGCGGAGGGAGAAGTAGAGGCTCAACACCTAAAGACGTATCTAGATTGTCTAGTAGGGTAACACCAGCCACACCTCTCAGGAATCTCATTTCGGCTGCTTCCACTCGCGATCGTACTCTTTCGGTCATTACCCAAGACTCATGATCATAGATGAGAACGGATCATTACTGTGGATCGTCACTGTTCACGTCTGACACAGCTTGCTGTACCGATCCGAGCATCCAATTCTCTATCCTGTCGCCCATCAATCGTACTGATTGTGAAAACTACCGGTAGTTGGGTGGCAAACCTGAGTAGCAGACTATACCTAATGCTGTATGAATGCAGGACTGCTGCTTTCATTTAATTTATCCTGTTCTGCTCTGGTAGAGTCTAGCTTTAGTTTGTACAGCAGCAGACAGCTTTAATTTGATTATTAAGCATTTCATTTGATAAAATCGGATGAATATGAAATTTTTTAAATTAGTTTGATAATTATTAAAATTAATGATTTTTAAAATTTTTAGATGATGGTTGTTTTAATAGACAAGTTGTTGAAAACCCAAATTATCGAATGCTTTGCTGTGGCAAACTGGCTTTTTTCCAAAGAAATGGCTCAGGAATTTACAAAGTAAGAAGAAATAACTCAATTTTTTAATACACTCTCTGAAACGTTATAACTCAGCAACGAAATGAGATGTCCACCTTCTGCCACAGTACACTCCCAACACCGATGTCGAACAGAGTGACATACCGACTGGATTGTAGCTAATGGAATATCATTGATGGAATGTTCAATCTGATTTCTTAATTCTGTCAGTGTTTGTGGCATACACCGTGTTCTTTAAAGTTCCTCAAGGTAGAAGCCGAGAGGGGTTAAATCAGGAGATCGAGGGCGGGAACTCCGTAGCACTTCCTCTTCGTCCTATCCATCTGTGATTGGATGTGTGTTTGAGGAAAGTTCTCACATCGGCATAAAAGTGAGGTGGAGCCCCGTCTTGTTGGAAGTAAACCTCATTTCCGTTCTCGAAGAGATCGTTAAGACGTGGTTCCAACATTTGCAGGTAAGTCGGACCCGTAAACAATTTTAAACAAGTTAACATGTTGTTATGCTTTTCCAGTGCTGTCTGGATCATACACAACAAACTTATATTTCTATCTCATTTTGTTGCCGAGCTATAACGTTTCAAAGAGTGTATACATCAATTTGGAACACTCTGTAAATGGAAAGAATATGATTATCAGTGCAGTCGTCCCTCCGCAAGTCGGCAATTTTTTCCTGAAAGCCAAGTTGGTGGACAAAGACTTCTGGTTGGGGATTTTTGCCAACAAAGATTAAATCGGTGATGATTATTACAATTAAAATATTCAAAATTAGCTAATTTTATTCGGGGGGGGGGAGCTATAAAAGTTAATAGAAGCTGACTTTCTTCGAGCTGGTTATTTTCCACGAAATTCAAAATGGCGACTGATTATAGAGGAACACCTCCCCACATAAGCAGCTACATTTTTCCTTAAGAAATTACAGCTCTGACTTGTGATTAAGATTGCCTCTTACTCAATTTGGAAAAGTATTACTACGAGGAGCGATCAAAAACTAAGGTTACAAGGCCGATATTTCTGAAGTTTCGTCTGTTATAGGGAAATTAGTAGTGTATCGGTAACAGCGCAGAGTTTCAGCCACCTGCCATCTACAGCGCTAGTGTAGGTTAACACAAATGGCGACTCGTTTGAAAAACTGGTGTCGCGAAGAAATCTACTTATTCGATTTCTGTGGGCGAAACATGTAACCGCGGCTGAAATTCACTGGCAGCTAGTAAAGGTTTATGCGGATACTATAATGTCTCGTCAGGATATCGCAGAATGGTGTCGAAAGTTTGCAGCCGGTAGAGAAAAGGTCACCGACGAGGATCGCAGTGGCCGACCTAGCCCAGACCTCTCTCCGCTGATAACTTACTTAAGAATATGTATTATGAATTAAGTAGATGTGAATACCTATCCTGGAATTCTGCAAGTCGGAAAAATCCACAAGACGGCACGGCCCTGGAACCAAGGTTGCCGACTTGTGGAGGGATGACTATTACTTACTATAAACATCTGTCGTATGAATGCTGAACAGAAAGTTTTCTTTTTTTTTTCATTTTGTCTCTTGTCCCCTTTTTTCTAGGATGTATGTATGGGAAATTTTACATTTAACAATACGAAAAATGAATAAACATGTCCAGAAATTACAGAAGGAGGTAGATGATGCTAGGGAAAAATTAAACAAGGTAGGTCAAGTTTGTTTCAATTGTTAAAGAAACTTTTTTTTTTTTGCTTGCATGATAAAAGAAATGCAAATTTAAATAAAATGACTGGGTAATGAGACAATAGAGATAAAAACGGTTATTCCTTCTCGCCTCTGACGGTTATCTTATCAGTTTTACCTGGATCCCTGGCCACCATGGTTTCCGCGGAAATGAACTGGCTGATCGGCTTGCCTTTTGGGCAAGAGTGGGGAGTAAGCCGGCGAGATTATTGCTTGTAGATGCCCCGGTCCTCAATGGCGTCATCCGGAAGTATCTACTAGTGCGATGGAATGATGTGTGGAATGCAGAAACGAAAGGAAGCCACTATAAGATCCTGTTTCCGAAAGTTGATAGTGTTCGCTCTTCTTCCTCCAAAAATCTACCTTATTTCGCCTCCGGAGTGGCCATCTCCCCTTAGGCCACTTCTGTCACAAACTTAAAATCTCTCCCTCTGATCTGTGTAAGTGCGGCTCCCCGGAAACGGTCAAGCACGTTGTGTTGCACTGTCTTGGTGTAGGAATTAACTAATCAGAAGCACTTAGACAAGATGCTAATTTAACCGAGTATATTGGGTGATGTTGCAGTCCTGACGGTACCAAACTTGCAGCTCTTGATTTTAATTTGTATCACAAAAGATACACAGAATAATAAAATGCATTATGTTTACAATACAAATACAGACCAGTAGAGCGCTACAGTGTTACTTTAGATTAATTTATGAAAAAAAAAAAATCTGTAATTGCAGTTTGCTTTCCACACGTTCCTTTTTCTCTCAGCAGCTCAGCCGCTATCATTCCTTTTTTATAGGCTGAGCTTTAGCTGAGCAAGTTGTGAGGTGAAATCGTTAATTTAATGAATAAATTAATTTTTAAAGAAGTTATGATTTCTTGTAGATTTCTTATCGTTCGCTTTTGGCAATGAAAAACCTCTAAATGCGCATGCATGAGGCTAAGAATCAACTCTACAACTAGGCTGAAGAGGCTGAGCTGCTGAGGTAAAAAGGAATGCGCAGGTTGATTTGCAAAACTTGGTTTCCCCAAAAGTCCTCCATCTCGGTGGCCATTTCCTCAATGACCGTTGAAGGTGTTGACCAATCAGAGCTAGGCTTTCAGCTTATGATCATTAGAATGAGGGGATAGGTTACCTATCTGAAGTGTTAAACTGAAACTTTTTAATATTTGAATTGGGTTACTGATGGGAATTTTAAATTTGACCATTATTTTGAAACTTACATCGAAGTGAGGTACGTTGCAAGGGTAATTTACTGTATACAGGGTGTTTTTGAATTGAGTACAGATTTTTTGAGAGATGATAGAAGAGGTCCTTAGAAGTATTTTTTGTCATATGAACATGGGGTCCCCGCAGCTCCATTTACTTACGATACTGCATTGAACAATCAAATGACACCGGGACGCAGTGTGCGTTGGTAGGCCTAGATTATTTTGTTTTTAACAATTAACACAAGCAGTCTACTGTAATAACTTTTAAAGTAATTGCTCGCAAAGAAATTTCAAGGTGCACGTGCTTGTTTGTTGAAAAGTCTTAGGACAAACTTCGTCAAGGAGATTCCCTGGTCTTCTTGAAGATGTTCCACTAATGACCAGACATTTGATGTGGTTTCAAGAGGACGGTGCACCTTCGCATTACACAAGAGCAGTTGCTTGGCCACCGAGATCGCCAGATCTCACACCGATGGATTTTTTTTTATGGGGAAGCATAAAATCAATGGTGTACTCCGAACCCGTAGATACCGAAGAAGAATTGGCGGCTCGTGTTGTCGCGGCAGCAGGTGACATCAGCGTTCGTGCGAATCAACTGTTTCCACACGTACATCAATCCATCACAAGGCGTTGCGAATTGTGCTATGAAGCAAATGGCGGTCATTTTGGGATGAATTCTCACTCATTTAAGGATAAATTGTAATTGTAGTTTGTTTGATTGTAGGCATTTTTATGACTCCTTTTATCTCTTTGAGTATTTCAGTTTCATCTTAGCTTCATGAAGTTAAAGTTTAATTATATTGGAACTTTATTTATTTTAGGGTGATGGTAGTCTCAGCCCTGATAAAGGAGACGAAAAAGATCGACCGACGGAAGAGATGATTGAACGCATGGAAGAGCGTTTAGAAGCTGCACAAGCAGATCAGAAAAATCTGTTTTTAATAATCTTTCAAGTAAATATTATCAAATTCTTTTACTCCCTCTGTTCAAAGTTATTTCTGGACTATGATGTTTAAAGGGTCTAAGTGCCCTCTTTTAATATACTTCGTCGTACTTCTCTTGTAAATGCCAAGCGTAACATACCTGAATATGGTGTACCTGTATGTGCCACACAACTGTTTACAGTTTACAAAATACCTCGCTAGATGGCAGGAGTATGAGCGCCAGTGTTGATTTTTACGTTTTTCTTTGTTTACAGGGTCTTTATAATTAAAGTTCCATTTTGACATGGCCATAAAAAAAAAAAACCTACTGGATCAAAAGCTATAATACTTGGTAATATTATACAAGAGGGCATGGGAAGTTCATACCCACCAAAAAAAAAAATTAGTTCAAAAGGCCACCACCAGCATGGAATGGCGCTCTATGCAATATTTGTATACGAAATTAGATACAAAGACACAGGTTAACAAGTCTTTAATCGTTACTAAAATTAGTTACATGTTGAATGTGGCCTCCACCATTTACTGAAAGCAGGTTACACCTGTGTCTTCGTGTCTAATTTCGTATACGAATATTGCATAGAGCGCCATTCCATAACCTGCTTTCAGTAAATGGTGGAGGCCACATTCAACATGTAACTAATTTTAGTAACGATTAAAGACTTGTTAACCTGTGTCTTTGTATCTAATTTCGTATACAAATATTGCATAGAGCGCCATTCCATGCTGGTGGTGGCCTTTTGAACTAATTTTTTTTTTTGGTGGGTATGAACTTCCCATGCCCTCTTGTATAATATTACCAAGTATTATAGCTTTTGGTCCAGTAGTTTTTTTTGTTTTTTTTTTATGGCCATGTCAAAATGGAACTTTAATTATAAAGGCTCTGTATATCTCGAATTTATGATTTTGGCAGTTGGACCCTTTAAACATAGTAGTCCAGAATT
>JAHWFO010113396.1:2022457-2053428 GCA_023313115.1 Rhysida immarginata | reverse complement strand
CATCACATTGGGGGAACGTCGTGAGCATGTACGGGTGCACCTGGTCCGCTACGATTGACAGATAGCCACAGGCATTCAAATTGCCTTCTAGACGAATCAGTGGACCTAACTGCTCCCAACAGAAGATCCCCCACACAATAGCCCACAATAGCCCCTGCAGTCTCTTTTCATGGCATTCACGATGCACAGCCATCGTTCGTCAATCTTATGGAGCAAAAACCTCGTCTGTGGTCCAGTGGCGGTGCTGACATGCAAAGTTTAGGAATCGTCGACGATGACCCCTGGTCAACATGGGTGCAGAAACCATGTGTCGACTGTTCAGGCCCATCCGTAGCAGGGTGCGTTCGACGGTATGTCTGATACATGTCTGTTGGCACCACTGTTGAATCTGGTGGTCAGTCGATGGACTGTGGCTCTCCCGTCACCTTTTACGAGTCGTCGTAGGCGCCGCTCACCCCGTCGGTCGATGGCTCGTGACCCTTTACAGCGATGGTGTTGGGGAGCGATTTCTGTCCCTGCTGTCAACTCTTTGTACACCTTCACTGCAGTGGACCGTGAACAGCTCGCAAATCGCGCCGTTTCGGAGATGGTGTCACCCTTGCTGCGAGAGCCTATTATCATCCCGTTTTGGATATCCATTAAATCCGGACGTTTACCCATCTTGAGGCTCGTGCAGTCTGCTGTTTGATGCACCAGGTTTAAAGCTTTCTCAGCCTGTTATGCAAATTTTGCAATGTGTAATCGTTGTTGGGGCGAACCATCCATGTGCATTGAAGGGGTGCTGGTCATAATTCATTGATATGACAGTGTATATAATAGCGATACAAAGATCTTGAATTATATAGAACAGAGGCCCGTATTCAGAACGAGTGCTCAAATCATTGTTGAGTACAAATTCAATAATACGGGATTTGTATTCAACAATGGTCTTGTGCAAGAGTGGTCATTCTGAATAAGGGCCTGACTAATCAAAGCAAACAGCAGCGAAGAATAATTTTTAAGACTAGATATTATGAAAATGTTTTTTACGCATATATTAATAATAAATATTTTTCTTTTTAGCAAGCGTCAAGTGCAAAAAGACCATCAGGTAAGAAAAGTTTTGTTTTTAAAATGTTTTTGTTATGAGTATGTACTGTAATAGAACATGTGCGTTAAGATGTGCAACGGAGAGAATGGAAGGTATTTGTTTATGCAAGGAATGTTCTCAAGTGTTAGTCCCTGTGCCTTAATGTTAGAAATATGAAATTGATGCTCTTAAAGAAAGGTATTGCTAATTGTTCGTTTTGTTCTCAGCCTGCACCAGGCTGCGACCACGCAGAAGCCTCGAAGTTGAACCTTCGTTTGTAGTTGCCAAGAGAGTTTATTCAGGTGCCTAACTTAGAATGTGGAGAAATGGCATTCGTTAATTTCGTGATATTTGATAACAGTTTAACCTGAAGTTAAAAAGTTGTTTGAATGTTCAAACGCAAGTAGCACGCAGATTTGCATGGATATTAATCTAGAACACTATCAGTTTTGTAGTACGAATAAACTCCTTTATTGATAGCCCATAGGGTGGTCTCCAACAGCCGGGCTGTTCAGGAGGAGCACGTGCGGATTTCAGCGCGCGAGAGCCGGTGTCTCACTTACTATGGGCGACATTAAAATTAGGAGGCATGTTAAATCAAAGTTTTAAAAGTGCAGCAATTCACCGGTGCTTAGGCATATCGGAATGTATACATTGTCGGCGGTTGTGAGTCTACTCTGAAAACGCACTAAATCATCAAAAATACTCAAAACTTGGTAAAGGAAAAAATTCTGCATTGTGAATAAATTTATTAACACGTGTTTGATTAATTAAAATTTTATTTAGTCTTAACCTTAAATTGCTAAATCTGTCTCGTTGCCATAGAAACAACAAAAGGGGTGGGGGGGGGGAGTTTTACAAGTTGAGCTGGACTGAATAAGTCAAAATACTATACGATCACAAAGGCCAATTCTTAACTGAAGTTTAGAGGGGTAGGACTACTTAAGAGGGACAACTTGGGTAGTGATTTAAAGGTGGGCTGGTACTTTAATGTAGGGAGCATTGCTAGACACCTTAGCAGATAAGTAGGTAATGAGGATTAAACAATTAGCATGGTGGGAAAATAAGTTAGTGATTCTTGTGGCAGCAAGAGAAAAGAATATCACGCCCCATGAGTAAACGCTACAATGTAAATAAACTAGTTTCCACACTGCATTTAGTGTGTTTGTTTTGGTTTTTCAGTGATGTAATTAGCATTATCGATTATGATGTCATGGCTTGAGTTTTAAGGGGGGGGGGGGGAATTTTTGTACCAAAATTTACCTTAAATTTGGGGATGCGACTTATAATCGGGCATTTACGGTAGACATTTACCGTATGTTATCACCCAAGCTGAACCACTCACTAACAAAACTAGCAGGATGGATATTATCCGTCAGAGCCTCTGTCAATTCAGTAATAATAGCAATCTTACCTATAGTCGGTAAAATAGGAAGTTCATGTCTAGAACACATCAACGTAACCGATTCCAGTCTGTTCATTTTAAAAGCAGTCCTAATTACTCGGTTATAGGCGACTGACAGCCGATTTAGATTAATAATCGTAGACGAAGCCCATACAAAAAATGGCACCATACTCAAGTTTTTTAACAATTACAGCTTTTAAAAACTGCACAAGTTGTTTCTTGTTCAAGATTGTCCGTAACCTTTTAGTCAAATATATTTTGCGATGTAATATAATAATCAACTGATCGACAAATTCATTAAAAACAAATCAAACAAAATTCCGAGGATCTTAATAGTTGTACAATCACTAAGAATAGTCGGACCGAACATAATCTTTGTTTTCTGAACATTAAGACTGATACCTCTCATATTATATCAATTAGACAGGAACTCCAAATCCTGAATTAAAAGGCCCATAATTTCATCATGGGTTTCAGTGGGATAAGTAGTAAACAAAAAGTTGTCATCTACGTAACTCATAATTTCGGTGTTAAACGAATGACAATAAACAGAAGCAGTTGAAACGGCAAACGAAAGATATTTTTGAGCAAATATTTCTTATACTATAGCCACATTCGAGCAATTACAAAAGATTGTACATATAAGGACTTGAAAATAAAGGCAATGATTCTAATAAATTTTTTTTCAATTTTCTAGGTAAAGCGCAAAAAGAGAAAGAACTATTTTTTAATAACTTGTTAATATTGGGGCTTGATCCCGAGTCTGTGAAGAATAAACATCGGATTGATTTGCATTTGTAAGTTTAATTCACTGCTATATAACTTGATTTTTTAAGTCTGATTCAGCTTGTTCACTTGTTTTTGTTTTACTTGATGAATTTTTTTTTGTGTACTTGCAGAGATATGTTTGATGTTCCTAATAAGGCAGGCTTTGGTGTAGTATTATATTTTTTATTCAGCAAGTTGAATGAGAGCGAAAGCAAGGAGAAGTTTAGGCAAGTAAATTAATTAAATTATTTTAATAGTTTTAATAACATGGGTCCGGAAATGCATCCTTACAGAGACAATGCAACTTGTACGAGGTAGGAATGACATTACAGTAGGTGTTCAAAGTGCCGACCCTGAGCTTCGATGCAGATGTTTAGTCTGCGGACGAGATTTTTGCAAACTCTGGTGAAGATGTCCGGAGAATCACTGACTTCTCCACATGCTGTTGGTAAATCCTTTCCGCTTCAGCGCATTACCCTGTGCCTCGCCGTAGACGAGATGATTGTCCACCAGCTCCGCATTAGTCAAGCGATCCCTTGTACGACAATGGAGTTACATGTTTCGTTTCCTCTCTTTTAAAGGAGAGAACACAAACAATTTACATGTTTAGATCCTAATTTATATTGCCATCCGGGTAACGCACATCCATTCCTACCTAAATTCAATTTGCTGCTCTGAGTGGTTTTATTTTTAATAATTTTGGATAACATTGTGGAGCAGTTAATATCTTGCAGGTGCAAAGGAAAAAAAAATATAATGTAAGAAAAAAAAATTTTTCTTTACAGAAGCTGCTATCCTGTAAGAATTCCTAAACAAGAACAAGAATTTAGAAAAATTTCCGCTTGTTGGCTTACCGACATTGCTCGAGTAAGATTTCTAAAATGACCTTTAAAATTACTTGTGAATAGCTAATGCTGATATATTTATAAAAATTTGTAACTCTGATAAATATAATTTTTTTTTTTAACTTTTTGCTTTTTTTATTTCAGTGTAACCCACAATTCCGTTTTCCAGTAAATATTTCTTCACTTCTACTAAAACAGACTGGAGACAAGTTTTATAAACTTTTGTTTGCGTTATCACATTATGTATTGTGGGAAGTTACGAAGCGTGAATGTGGTAATTTTTTTTTTAAACTCCTTAAGGCCTATTTTCACATTTGTCTGGCAATGCATCCTCCGTCAATGTGCCTGTCTGTCCTTTTAGCAAGGCGCTCACCGAAGTAGTGTGGCATTGGCGTGGTTAAGAACTGGTGAGTGGCACTGAAAAGGCAGCAATGTGGTGTGGGAGTGGATTGATTGCGAAGTGGTGTGAAAGCGATTTAATGCCCATTGAAGTGGCAAGTACCATATCGTGCCACTGACTTGCCAGTTAGTATGTCGTCCTCAGAAGATGAAGATGCTCTGTTATTTGTGCAACTTGCTAATTTTAATATGCAAAATCAATGCAGGTAAAATAGTTCTTGGATTCACCCTCTTTGGTCCAAAAAAAATATGAAAAAAAAAAGTTTAGGCAGACATGGGACACAGAACTTAGAAACTGTGTATTAAATTATTGGTTGTCTCTCATCCAAGCTGGTAACATGAAGCTGGTAGTTTCGCGCTCTACCTACTCAGATGTTTAGTAGCACGTGGCAGCGAAGATGCATGCAACTCGAAATTAATCTTGTCGGAGACTAGTGACACCCGACTGGTGCCATGCCACTTCCAGTTTGCTTCACAACCGCCACTTCACCTTGATGTGTGCGTCACATCTGTTTACGTAGGACTGAATACTTCCATTTGCCATTTACCACCACACCATCACTTACTTACCATCTCTGTGGGTGCTTTGCTTTAGGAACCATTCGTAAATTATGTGGTCACTCTTTTTTTCACAGTTTTCATCCCCTCCTCCACCCTCTGTGGTCATTTGGTCATGTGGATGGCCACCATCCCTAAAAATTATGTGGTCAACAAAAATAGGTGTCCCTTCCTAATGTATGTATTAAAATGCAGATTTTTGATTCATTTTTAAAGAAATTTAACACATGGTCATTACATGATCCCCCCCCTCCATTTTGCGGTCATAAGTGGTCAAATTCTGACACCCTCCTCCACATGGTTTATGAACGTTCCCTTATCCATTGTTATTATTTAGAGTGCATGCCTGCAGCAAGTGATAGCAATGGATAATTGCCTGATCAATGTGAAATGGATCTAATACTTTTATTTTTTTGTCTTACATATACAGATTGGTGGGTGGTTGTTGTTGCATCTGATCTACCAATCAGATGAATAAATTTTATAGTTCATTGTTCTCTATTGGTGGTTTTTAGTTTAGTTAATTCCTTCGTATGAAGGAAAAAAATCATAAGATATTTCAATTTCTTTTCCTGTTGCTGTAAATCTTATAGACTCCATGTTTTAAAAACAGAATGCTAACCTTATTTCTTTCCAGAGGACGATACTTTACTGCATTTGCCAAATGTGGCAGACGATAAACAAAAACAGTCATTTATTGATGTAGAATGTGACCCATACAAATCTGCAACTGACATGTTGTTACACGAGATGTATCATTACCAAAAAGATCTCGCTTTAAAATATAATACGTGGAAACAGGAAGGGAGGTAAAATGTGTTTTTATGTAAATTTTAGGTAATACTGTACAAGGTGCGACCAAAAAGTTTTGGGACTGGTTCATTTAAAGATATTTAACAGTGTCCCCTTGCAAAGCCACACAAAGAGTCCGGCATTCCTGTCACTTCAGGAATGTGTCTTGGAAGTCTTTTTGTTGAAACGACTCAAGCACCTTCTGCGAATCACATTGGATCTGCTCAGTTGTATCAAAACTGTGACTTCTCAACTGGATCTTGATTTTTGGAAAGAGGGCAAAGTCTGCAGGAGCCAAATCTGGTGAGTAGGATGGGTGTGATAGTGAAATCACGTTTTTTTGGAAGAAGCTTGCGTGTGAGGAGAACTCTGTGAGAGAGTGCATTGTCGTGGTGGAGCACCCAGTTTTTTTCACGCCACAGATCTGGTCGCTTTCGCCGAACATCCTCCCTCATTGCTCGAATTTGCTCGTTCTCAAGTATAATGTTCATGATAAAATAGCAGACGACTTCACACAAGTGGTCACAATAATAGTAATGCATTTTTTCAGTTCCCAATGCTTTCAGTCCCAATATTTGTGGACTTGTGCTGCCATTTGTTGGCAAGATGCGCAACTAATCCCGGAACTTTTTGATTGCACCTTGTATAAAATAATTTTTAATAGAATTTTGAGAAAAATACAATTAAATTTCTTAATTTGAGGAAATATTTCTTAAAATGTTAAACCAGTAAATGCTAAAGGTATCAATGAAAAAGATGGAAGGAAAAATTCTGCGATGTGGATTTGAACCAGGCACCACGAGTATCACGCTTGTTGCCTTTTCCTTGCACACGATAATATTTTTGACTTAAATTTTTTCCCCTTGGAAAGTGATAAGCAGAATTTTAGCTTCTAAGTGTTAAAAATCTTTGTTTTTTAGGGTTTCAGCATCATCTACAACCCTATTAACGATGGTACAGATGTATTTATGTATGTAATGTGCATGTCACATGCCATAACTTTTGAAAGGATTGACCTAGAGGCTTGAAATTTTCTACACACGTAGGCCCTATACAAAGGACTATGCTACAGACATAGTGAATCCTCTAGGGTGGCCCAGGGCCTCTCAGAGGCCACTTGTAAGAATTTCATGGTTCCTTTTTTATCTTTTGACAAAGAGGGCAAAATTCCTGAAGTTTCGTAAATTTGTAGTGCGGTTCTAAAAAAATAAAACCAATATATAAGAAAAGTGATACTGTATAAGCCTCTAGGGCCCTGCCGGAGGTCGTGAGGCCCCAAATACAATTGAAGCTATAACATTTGGACGGAACGAAATTTTGTATATTTATAGTGTGGTACTAAAAAAATATAGCAAATATACAAGAAATGTGATGTAGGCCTATGGGGCCTGCCAAAAGACCCCGAAGCCTCAAATACAAATCAAAATTTTGTATATTTTTAGTTTGGTACTAAAAAATATAGCCAATATAGAAGGAAGCTGATATAAGCCTCCAGAACCCTGCCAGGGGCCTCAAGACACCAAATACAATTGAAGCTATAACATTTGAACGGAAAGGCCTAGGAACCTGAAATTTTGTATATTTCTTGTGTGGTACTAAAAAATTATTGGAAATATACAAAAAAAGTAATATAGGCCCCAACAGAGCCCCAGAGGCACCAAACACAAGCAAAGCTACAACTTTTAAACGAAAAGGTCTAGAAATCTGAAATTTTGTTTACTTATAGAAAATTACTTAAATATTTAGCTAATATACATGATCTTTATAATTAAAGTTCCATATTGACATGGCCATAAGAAAAAAATTACTGGACCAAAAGCTATAATACTTAGTAATATTATACAAGAGGGCATGGGAAGTTCATACCCACCAAAAAAAAAAATTAGTTCAAAAGGTCACCACTAGCATGGAATGGCACTCTATGCAATTTTCGTATACGAAATTAGACACGAAGACACAGGTTAACAACTCTTTAATCGTTACTAAAATTAGTTAGGTACATGTTGAATGTGGCCTCCACCATTTACTGAAAGCAGGTTACACCTGTGTCTTCGTGTCTAATTTCGTATACGAAAATTGCATAGAGTGCCATTCCATGCTAGTGGTGACCTTTTGAACTAATTTTTTTTTTTTTTGTAGGTATGAACTTCCCATGCCCTCTTGTATAATATTACCAAGTATTATAGCTTTTGGTCCTGTAGTTTTTTTTGTATGGCCAGGACAAAATGGAACTTTAATTATAAAGACCCTGTACACTAAAAACTGGTATAAGGCTCTTGGGTCTCGACATGGGCCCTAAGCACCCAGTCACAGATCAAACTATAACTTTTGAACCGGAAGTCCAGAAACCTGAATTCTTGCATATTTATGGTGTGTTACTTAAAATTTTTGCTCTTATACACTAAAACTTATATAGTCCTCTGGGGCCCTGGTAGGGGCCCTAAACACAAACAGAGCTATAATATTTGAACGAAAAGGCTTAGAAACATGAAAATTTGTATACTTACTGAAAAATTTAGCTAATATACACGAAAAACTGGTATAAGGCTCTTAGGTCTCGGCAGGGGCCCTGAAGCCGAAATCACAAATAAGCTCTAACATTTGAATAATAAAAAGGCCTAAGAACTTGAAGTTTTATGTTTTTACAGTGCATTACTTAAAAATTATAGACCATATACAAGGAGACTGGTATAGGACTCGAGGCCCCTGGCGGCCTTAAATACAATTGAAGCTGTAAAATTTGAACGGAAAGGCCTAGGGTCCTGAAATTTTGTTTAATCATAGTGTGGTATTTAAAAATTTAGCTAATCTATATTAAAAATTATATAAGTCTCTTGGCAGGGGCCATGTGGCCTCAATCTCAAATCAAGCTATAAATTTAAATCCAGAAGTCCAGAAACCTGAAATATTTTATATTTATAATGTGTTGCTTAAAATTTTAGCTATTACACATAATAAAATTGATATAGTCCTCTGAGACCTCGGCAGGGGCCGCGAGGCTCCAAATACAAATCAAGCTATTAGATTTGTATGAAAAGGCCTAAGAATCTGAAATTTTGTATTTGTGCCTCTTCCACTTATTATAGTCACAAGCCGCTACTGCTCGAAACTTTTTGATGCTAAAACTCTTATGTCGTTGGATAACGATGCCTTAACTAATTTTTTAATATGCCGTTCAATTAAAAAAAAAAATTTAGGTAAACACAAGGAAAAAGTTTTTGTTTCTTTTTTTTTTAACGGGCCAGTCCCCTTAAAACTTTGAAGACTCAAGATTTATTAAATTTGAAACGGACCTTAGATTAACCTAAGACATTCCCCTCTTCTTTTCCAATTAGAATTATGACTGAACAAAGCCATAATCACAAGAAAACGATTTTCGAGTTACGTGAGAAACTGGACCAAGCTTTTGCAGAATTAAACTTGCCAAGGTAAAAATTGCGTAAACTTTAGCTTCTTTGAAAGGTCCAATTTTGTTAATAGGAAATCACAACATTTAGATATCGTTTTCTGATTTTATTTTATTTTTTCTTCTAGGGTGACCACTGAGGTTCTTAATAATTGTGGAGAAGGTGATGAAAAGTGGAAGGAGTTTTTTTGTGCTCAAAAGCAATTAATACAGCAAGTAATTACAATTCACTTTGTAATATTCATAAATGTTATCCCTGAAATTAATAATGAACATATTGCTAATCCATCCATGAATGTTATATTTGATGGATAGGTTAATCGGCAGTGGCAAGAATTAAAAGTAATTTTAAATAGAGAATCATCTTTATGGAATTTGTGCAATTCTGTTACTTCGAATAAAGAACCACGTTTATTGGAATTGCCTGAAGTCAGTAATGATCACGTGGCTTCACATGCGTTTAAGGTAAATTCAATATAATAATTACATGTAATAATATACAGTTTTCAAAGTTTCTCTGCCTGTCTGTCTGCACATTCTTGTATGCCTGATGCATTGCATTGCATAGTGAATTGTTGGAAGAGACAAATCATCCTTGCATTGGAGAAAACGCACTGTGCACTTTGTTTCAGATCTCCACCTGCTCTGTCGATTGTCGGGTTGGTTCGCGTACACGATGCACGTGAAAGACGACTTTTGAAAGGGGAGATTGCTGCCGCTTGCCTAAACTAAAAGGATTTCTTTAATAGGAGGAGCTAATCATTTAGCACGATAACTTGAAGACTGGTTAACTTTTTGAAATTCTGTTTTCACCAAAAAATCGAATAGATTTTACTATTTTGTAAAATTTTACGTTTTCAAGAATCTGTCCGTGACAATCAACAAAGTTCTGTTAGGCTTGATGGAGGGTTTGCTAATAATAATAATAATAATAATAATAATAATAATAATAATAATAATAATAACTAGCTGTTGCCCGCGACTTCGTCCATGTTAAAGTCGAAATAGATAAAATCGCTTGCAAGTATAGATTTCCTATTTCCCGAGATTTCGTGATTAGTCAGTGAGGGAAACCTTTTATATTAAGACACTGCTTCAAATAAATCGAGATCAGGAAGGAAAAATTAAATTACGACTATATTTTATGGTTGCATAGAATTAATGTGATGGCCAAAAAATTACGAAAAAGTTTCAGTATTAGCCTACCACTCTGTAAGAGTGAAGGCCTATGCGTTCGTTTCAGAAACTCTAAAACATTTTTTTTGCTGAAATCGACTTAAAAACTCATGATTCGAAAAGATATGTTGAAATTTTGAAAAAAAAAAAAAAATATTCGCCTGTACATATTTACGTATGTATGGACCAATTTTGTGCAGCTAACTCCTCTGAAACGGCAAATAGCAGAACCAAACAAAAATTATAATACTTAGAGGGTACCCTAAATTGTGCCTTAGCGTATATTTTATGTCAATTGGGTAAGCCTTTATTGAGATATTAATTTTTTTTGGCTGTAGTGTTCAAATTAGCGAACCAAACTCAATAAACTCGACAAGTACGTACTCTCATTAAGGCGGATATTCTTCGTAATGACTTGTTTGGCTGTGATGAGCTGTTTTGGAGTTAATAACTATCTCTCTCCCCCCCCCCCCCCCTCTGTCAATTTTTTTTAATTTTATTATTATTATTTTTTTAAGTAATTCACACTTAGAGGGGTCCTAAAACTATGCATTGACACCTTTTTTATGGAAATGGGCTAAGCCTTTTTAGAGAAATTAATTTTTTCTGGTAAAAATGAAGAAATGGCAGAAGCATTCATTTCTTCACCCCAAACACAATGTAAACGACATAAACTGCTTTTCCTCTTATTGAAAAACACAATTTTCTTTTTTCAATCCGTAACCAACTTTTAGTGACAGGTAACTTGGAATATGCATAAGAAATTATACTGAAAGTATATGCTGCTAGTGCATTGACATTTTGTTAAGTTTTATCTTTATTTTCCATAAGTATTAACGACTCCTGAATCAGTATGAGCCTTGGTACATTAAAATACACATATACCTTTCTTTTTTGTCTTTTTTTTTTTTTTTTTTTTTTTTTTTTTGAAAAGCGGGAGAACCACCGTCGTGCTGTCCGTTCATTGGTCCACCCTGCAAAGGTGGAAAGGTCCTTTCACCCTGCAAATTTCGGCAGCTGCAGCTCGCTCACTGGTCCCTTTTTTCCAATAGTGACAAAGGAGCCCGTGTGTCACCAATTTTTCTGCCATATTTTTACATTGGCTGACGCAGGTGGCACAATGTCTGTGGCATTCAAGTTCGTACTGACGTTTCTTCCCACTCTTTTCTCTTAATAAACTGAGATATATCCTTGTGGTAAATGGTCTTCACTCAGAATTCGTCAAACTCTACCTCCCCCTCCCGAGTCGGCCACTATTTTTGACTCAACCTCTGTAGTAGTGGCTGATGTGTGCTCACGGCATCTTTATCCTATGACAATGCACTAAAGGATGATCTGGTACTACATTCACTGTTTATTTTTTTCTTCGGATAATCCGAATTTCCGTAATTCAATGGGGCTCAGCCCCAGTTAGTTTAGGTTTCCAACATTAATTAAACACTTGTTAGATGGATTAGTGGTTCTTTCTTTACTCTTTCTTGCATCCAGTTTTAGTCTTCCTACGTTTCCATTATAGAATCTCTGATTATAAACGAGCTTGAAAGGGTTGATTTCAAATGTCTTTTGATTGAGTGATTGATTTGAATTATTTATTTATTTATTTATTTATTTATTTAGAAAGACAGTCGAAGTAAAAATTGTAAATTGCTCCATTTTTTTGAAGTGTGCAATGAAAAGTTAGATGCCTTAAATACGCTTGTTAAAGAAAGTGAGTCTTTTAAAAATAATTAAAAAAAGAAATGGATGCAGATACAGGATACAATGAGTTCTTCTCTTTGTTTTCTACATTTAACAGATAAATTACCCTCTCTGACGGAGTTCAGTATTGACAGGAAGTCTATTGAAATTCTTTATTCTGATCTGTAAGTAAATGTTTGAATATGCTCTATGCCATCCTCAAAAATTTCATAAACAAAAATAACCTTTAGAAATATTTGGCTGATTTCTAGGCAAAAGATGAAGGTGGACCTAACGGAAGAAATGCACGAGATGATGTGCAAACTTCAAAAGGAATCCGATGATCAAGGGCTTCTATCAGAGGTTAATAATTTCAGAGGATTCTCTAATTGTACAAGGAGCGTTCAAAAAGTAGTGCATCACAATTTATTTCTCTGAAAATGCGGAACATACAACTTTGCAACTTGGGCATCACATTGCTATAACTGTCGGTTCTACTATTTTTCAAAGAGGTTTCCTTCCGTTTTGGCGTATACCACTGTTTCGGTGCTCACGCAACCGCTTTTTCACAGCATCATTATCTGACTCGAATTGGGCCCCATGTATTTTAAAGGACTACGGTATAGGGCGGACAAAGCAACACGGTGAAGCCAAGTTTTGCAATTGCTTCATGTCGCACAGGTTGACAGCCAAGTCGGCGATATCGGCCATTCCACCTGCTGACATTACTCGTTTTGCCCGTCGACAAATTGTGCCCATACAGGTGATCCCATTGAAAAAACCAGACAGATAGAGGACAAAACCGGACAAACTGAGTTTCCTTTCATTAATGACACGACATAGATCATCTTTAACGGATCAACATGGATCCTGTCAGCACCACCGAGAGAGCCCTCATCACTGAAACGTCATACATTGTTACATCACCTAACAGGGTCATAATTTAGGGCTTTTTATTGGTAGAAATACGAATAACAATTGACGACGTTAGGCGATGTAACAATGTATGACGATTCTTTGCGCAGGCCTTCTCTCTCGGTGGTGTTGGTCATGTGCCGTGTGGCTAGGGTGTGACGTCATGACAATCAATTCCGTAGCCAACGAGGAAGACAGGCTTCGGCGCGGAAAAGTCACCTGAACATAATAGTCTGGCCAACAATCCAACCTTCATTGTTTCCAACAAATGAAAAAATATTGCTTGTTAAATTCCAAGATGGAAACGATGAAGGTTACGTTGTTACTCAGACTTGTATGGTCAGGTGACTTTTCCGCGCCAGGGCCTGTCTTTCTCGTCGGCAACGAATCATTCCAACTTTGTCCAATCAGAAACTTCTTGACGTTGACCTTTCATTTTGATTGCAATTTTTTTCGGAAAAAATATTGCCAAATTTGAGGTTCTACCCAAAAAACTGGACAGATGACTCAAAAAACGAAGCCACCCTACATATTACACAGTCATTTATAAACATTCCTAATGGTTTCTCCCTTTGGAAACAAGAAATTCAATCACAGGATTTTGTAATGTGCATCACTGACATCCGCCATTTTCAACACTCGCTATTGCCCTGCCACCTGGTAGTGGAGCTCGCAACTTTGCATGGAAGTTTCAAAATTTCAACTGCTTAGCATTACTTTTTGAATCTGCCTTGTAAAAAATGAAAAGTTTAAATTCAATTTATACCAATTATACTTTTTTTTTTATTGCTAAGATGTCTAGTAGGAAGCTGCTTATGACACCCAGTCCTGGTCCGAGGCATTATTGCAGTGGCTTAACGCCATTATTCGATAAAGATAATGGTATCTTTTTTTTATACCACATATTGATATAAAGATTTTGAATTTTGTTAGAAAATTGTTAATACTGTTTCCTCTTTGGTTGTTTTAGTCGAACAATATAAGCTACCAAGTAGTCCGAGACAGTTAAGTTTTTTATCTGAACTTAGCGCATCCCCGATGAGTAGTTTCTCTTATTACAGCTCGCAAAGGTAAGCGTCATTTTCTCCTATTCACACCTTTTTATATTTAAATTGAAGATATACTACACTGCTCTATGGAATTAGGGAGCGAAGGATAGCTTAAGAAAAAGCACATGGGAATGATGCTGTCGAAAGTAAAATAAAATTCCATAGCCCGTTTTCAGTTAGGATTGTGAGGGGCAGCAGCCCTATGGAGGATCTGCATGTCGTCAATAATAATACCCAAGCAAGACTGGCCCAGATTCTCCGTGTAGCCTAACCGCCTGGTTCTAGGTTGACCCCTTGGTCTCTTACCTGCTGGCTTGGAAAATACGAGGGCGAGTCGAAAATTATCTACCTTAAGACACCTTTGCAATACCTGCCGTGCAGGCCCTGGTTGCTAATGGCCAAGTGGGCTAAACACCTGCGTGGTGGTGGTGCCAAGTGTTGTGGACTTGCTAATCAAGAGGGCAATGTTAGCAACCAAATTTTAATATCATCATAGCCTTAAAGAAACTCCCCGATTTTGAAAGCCGTAAAAATCCGATACGGAAGTTTCAAAATTAGTTATAAATGTTGTCGACAGGTGGCGCTGTGCGAAAACAATCTGCATCAGGAACTTTTGCAACTTTAAATCGAAATCTGCGCTTTGTTGCCGTAGGAGTAGGATTTAACCGTCTGTACCAGTAAAACACGAAGCTTCATTGAATACACGACTTCATCCACTTCCTTCAGTACGCTGTGGACAGCGCCACCTCTCGGCAACATTTGTAACTAATTTCGAAACTTCCGTATTAGATTTTTATGGCTTTCAAAAGAAACATACCGCTCGTTTCTTTCTTCTATTGATCGTCATTTCCGAGGCATTTACTCTTTAGCATTTTGTCATCGTTTTCAGCATTTCAATTAGATATCATGCAAGTTGTATTAGTATGCCAAAGCAATCTGCTTCCCTAATCATTTAGAACAGTGCATGTAACGTGTAGAATGAACTTTAGAAAATTACTTTTAATTTTATTTTTTGTAACTTTTTCAACTGCAGCCGACTGTTTCAAGATCGAGAACGGATAAACGATTCAGGATTGTCTTCAATAGTGATGGAACAGGAGTCGTCTCTGGTGAATTTAATTTTTTTTTCTCCCCACATTCAAATCATAAACTGTAATTTTTGGTTGATCGCACCTTCTCAACGAACGGGACCAACGGCATCCGAGTCGGATGGTCACCGCTTACAGGCAACTGACACTACGCTGGATGTCATCAGATTTTAACCAGGGTGATACTAGAGCTGTATCGATGCGAACTGTGCAATGAAATCTGGTGTCCATAAGGCAGCAGAAGATCATGAGGGTGCCCTTGCTAATAAGACATCATCAACAATGTCTCTCCTGGGCCCATGAACACTGACTGGACACTTGACAACTGGAAACGTGTGATGTGGTCTGATGAGTCTCGATTCCAGCTGATACGAGCTGAAGCTAGGGCTCGAGTGTGGTGCCAACTCCAAGAAGGTCATGGACCAAAGTTGTCAAGCATGCAATGTGCAACCCGCTGGTGGCTCCATAATGGGAACTAGTGGGAAGCTCTCCAGTCGGAATGGTTGGCAAATGTCTTCAATCATTGCCATGTCGCACTATGCTGGGTTAGAGGAGATTCCACACGTTATTAGGAGCGATCCCATGACTTTTGGCATGCAAGTTCAGCAATGAGATTAATTTTGTTTTGCAGAAAAACACAAAAATAATTATTTTATAAACAATATACGAAACTGTCATTCGTAAGTAACATGAAGGGTTATCTTCTGGATGCATTTCAGGAACTGTTAAATTTCCTTCATCAGTTCCTGGTTTGTGGCTCTCTTACTGCTGAAGGACTCGGAAGCCTTTGCCTAATTGATGGCAATGTTATTGTGAAGAAATATACAGAAATCATGGATGATCATCTAATTCTGACAATGCAGTTCTATTTTCCTGAAAATGATTGTGTATACAACAGTATGGACCACCAGCTCATGGAGCTAAATTTTCAAAGGAATGGCTGTAACAGCACGATATTGGTGTTCTGGAATGGCCAGGGAATTCTCCTTACCTTAATGCAGTGAAAACATCTGGAGAACAATAAAAAAAAAAATAGATAAGAAAGACACATCTAACATCTCTGAAGTCTCTAAAAGAAGCTTCATGAATGCCTGGGTGGATATCTCAGCGGAGGAGTGTAAAAAACTGGTTGATTCAATGCCACGTAGAATACAGGCAGTTCTAAGGTGTCAGAAACTTATGGTTAACTTTTTTTTGAATAAAATTGCTAAACTTTTGTCTCCATGTGACAATGATAAACATTAAAAAACAAACAAACTAACATGTCAATAGGTTGATTTAAATGCCAAATCTATCTGCCAGATGGCATCCCCTACTGTTTATGAATTTTGTTCTATAGCAGCTGCCATGGATTTTACCCATGATGTACTTGTTCTACTATAGTAATGGAGATATGTTAAGGCGTGGAAAGCCTATTAAAAGTCACAAATTGCATTCGAGTCGACTATTCTGCGTCATTTATTAATTGCATTTATCTATTTAAAAGAAAAAACGAAAATAGAAACTAAATATAAATATGAAAACAAATGTTTCATGGAATAGCTAAGCGATTTACTTCCCGTTAACGTCTATTGGTTAGCGTTAGAAATGACGTTATCCTGTCGTTCAACTCATGTGGCGGCAGCTATAGTTTATTTACAAAAGTTTAGTGAAGATGAAAGTTAAAGACTGAAAAAAAAGCTTCAGTTAATAGGAGCGAAAACTGACGGAAATAAACAAGTGACGGAAATTTGCTAACAGTGAGCAAATTTTATAATGAATTACGATTTACGAAAGTGACAATGCTAAATATTGGGCTAGGCTACGACATCTCATTTAACCTCACAGAATTTTTCGATCTGTAGGAAATCCATGAAACTTTTGTAACATTGTTGTTCGAACACTGTGGAACTGAACAATTTACATGCATGTTCTTATACAGTATTCTTAACATTGCTGAGATTTTCTCCTCATTTCAACCATAGCGTCATAGCCTCAGATACATAAAGCGTAGGCGCTGCCATCTATACTTAAATCAACCAATTGAGAAATAATAATGTTATTCTTCATCAGTATAATGTCTATAAAATAATTTAATTTTTTTTTCTGTATAATTTGAAGTTTGTGTTTAATAGAGATTACAATTAATCTCATTGCTAAACTTTTGTATTTAGCTTGAATATGCATACAACTCAAAGTAAAACATTTGCAGAAAAACAGATTTGATTTGTTTATCGAGATGTTATTGTTATCCATAGTTTATAAGGTCTTTACTTTATTTCATTTAATTTTAGATAAGCTCGTTAAGAAGCATCTGCTTGGAGAAGACGGTCGAAAAACAGCAAATTAGCTACTATACTGGTGAGATACTTTTGCTTATTGCATTTGTACAATTGATTCCGAAATGAAATTAACATTTTCTCGATTTTTTTTTTTTTAAGAGCAAGAGAGGCATTCTAAATCTAAATCCAACACAAAGTATAAACTAGATTTGCTGGAATCCCCTGCAACTCCCGATCGGAGTATATCGAAGTTGGAGTTTTGCGACATTCCCGAAATGTCTCCAACGCCTCCCCACATTCAAACGTGGGGAAGAAAGTGTGCGGAGCAGGAATTTTAATTTTAGAAGTTTGCTCTCCTCCCCCCTTCTTTTTGTGTATAATGTTGTACATAGGTGAATTATATTTTTTTTAACGAAATGACGAGAATATTTTAAAAAAGGAAATAAAAATAAACAATTTATTTTTATAACATTGCTTGTGAAATCTTATATAAACAATTTGCATATCATATCTTTTTTTTTTCAAAGAAAAAAAATTCTATCGAGAATTTAAGGGAAGAGGATTTATGTACAGTTAACAACAAAAAGATTGTATTAACGCTCTCTAAAAGGGATACTTGTCATGTAATAAAGGTTTTTAAATACAGAAAGAAAAGACTTTTTTTGTTTTAGATTTATTTACAACGAATCGAAGAAATTCATTCGGAAACAAAACGTAAGTTATTTTTTTTTTTCTTAACTTCTACAATAGGTTTCTCCAAAACGAGAAGTATTTCATAAATACTTTTTCCTACGATATTTATATAGATGAACAAGATTTCTTCTAACAAATCCGTTAAACGTTGAAATCGGTTCTTTAATCTCTATTCTTCCTTCACCTAAATCTGTTGGCTTTGCGCCTCGACAGGCACCTAATTTTTAACGTGTTCAATAACTTAACGAGGAAAAAGAAAACTAATTATATATACATAACGCTAAAACAAAAATTAAAAATTATATAAAATAAAAAAAAAAAATCTATTTTACAGAATTCACAGGTTTCACATGATTTTTAAACCGTTAAAAGATGAGCAGATTGAACTTTTCATCCCCACCCCACCCATGTATTTACTTATTTATATAGATCTTAATCTGTTCAAACGAACTGAAGCAGATTAATTAATAGGGAACTCATTAATAGTGTTTGCTAAATCGTTCGATACTTTCCGTCTGCTGCAGCTGCCTTTGATATTATTAATGAATGAAGATCTGGGAGGTCGACGTGAGCAACAACTTAAAAGATCGTGGAGCAGATGGAAGGCATTTATCACAATTCCAACTCCTGAAAAGTCTGACGACAAAGGAACGCCCCTAACGAGGGAGGCTTATCACATTTCCGTGACATGTCGTAATAATGAGGTGGCAATTTGTCGTAGGCACGCCGATATTCTCTTTCGAAGGACGCTACGAACATACAAAAAGAAAAAAAAAACTTCATTAACACGAAAACCTTAAAACTTTAAGTTAAAATTATAAAAACTAAGCATTACTTTGGTTTATGTCGTCTCTCCCGATAGCAATGATCGCAAGGAATAGCAGGTCTCTATAGATGCTGTGATGCCGTTTTCGAGCGGCGGGCCTCTTCTTTTTCATTTCGCCAAGCAGCAATTTCATCGGCTCGAACAAATCGTTGCACTGTATGCTCCGAATAATTTTCTGCATGACACTAAATAAAAAAGGTCAGAAAATTGTATTGAAAAGAACGAGTAAATGTCAGTTTTCTTGGCTTCTTGTAGAAATCGTGACAATTGTTGCCGGAATTAACATCGCTCTCAATTAGCGAGTTTGCAAGCTCAGATTAGCAATGAAAAATCATCTTGAGTGGGTTTGGGCTACAAGGAAATTTATCAGGCCCAAACTCTGAATAACTTATGGCTGCTTGGAAGTATGACCATTGACATCCAGCAGCAATGAATCGGCAAACTGAATCTAGTTTGTCAAAGAAGTGACGTTTCAAAGCACTAGTAAAGAATCGTCTTAAGCCATGGCCCTCTTGCATAAATAAAAGCTCAAACATACATCAGAACGAGAATGTGTAAAGAAATGATGCTTTTTACTGCAGAAATTCCACAAAAAAAATGAGTTCAACTGGGCTTAACTTTTCCATGTGCGCTTTTGTTCTACTGATAAGATCGTATGCTCTTCTTTGTCTCAGCAAATTTAAAGTGGACCTCGCATATTGATAGAGCTTTTTATCGAGCAGGTCAATAAATACTAGGTAACCACAAAAGTTGTTGCCATAAAAAGAAGTGATAGAAGATATACAAATGAGTGTACAAGTGTGGTCCAAAATCTGTCAGGAGGGTAAGGGGGGAGCAGGAAGGTTAGCCTGTATAAATACAGGGCTGTTGGGCATTCACATCAATCACATCTCGTGCAGAAGTGAAGACAGATGGTTAGGTGTTGTTTTCATCACAAGGCATTCATTCAGTTCCAGAAATTCAGGTCGGAAGAATTTGCCATTTCTGATGAACCCCGTAGTCGAGTGTATCTGGTGGACTAGACTCCAAATGTAGGGTGAACACACGTCCTCTTTTTTCTACTTTTTGGCATCTGGTATCTTTTTACAAAAACAGCTAGTGTGTCCTCTTTTTTTCCACACTTCCACTTGGAGCTTCAGCAGAGTTGTGGTAGTTTCCAGCAGCAACCACCAGGTGGCGATTGGAACTGGGCAGAATACAACCAATCAGGAACGAGATTGTGGAGAGGACTGCTGGGTAATGCAGGAGGGATATAAGGCGTGTGATTCATTCAGAGTCCAATCCAGCTAAGATGTAACGAGAAACTATGTATAGCAGCCTTCGAAGCCTCATCTCCCAGATTTTCTAAACGTAAGTACCAGTTTTACCCTTTTGGCCTTGCATTGCCCGAGTGCAGGCCAAAAGCCCCTACGTTCAAAACCATGAACCAGGCCACTGCAAAAGTCCCATCCATATATCATATGAATGGGAGCGTCCTAGATGCTCCAGTGCCTGGTCTGTCGGGGATTCTCTATACTCGTTACATTAAATTTCCCAATTTCAGTATCTTGAAAATACTGTCCCTCTTTTTTCAAGTATCATATCTGGTCACCGTAGCCAAATGGTTCACAACGAGCTGCTATCGACTGGCCAAACCGTCACTGGAGACCTGTACTCCCAGCAGTTGGAACGTGTGCAACAGGCATTGTAGCGGAAGGAGCCAGCACTGGTGAATCGCAAAGGGGTACTCTTCCTACGTCTCAATGCTTGGCATCCACCTTACTCATCCACGGATTATCACCTGGAGACAACCATCTTCATGGAAAATCCTACACCAGTTATACAGACCTGCGAAAGGCACTCACGGACTTCTTTGAGCCCAAGACTGGCAAGTTTTACAGCCAGGGGATTGATCAAGTGGAGACATATTGCCAGAAGGTGCTAGATGCCAATGGGAATTACTTTGGGGTCTAGCGATACGCTACTTTTTTGTGTACATCATTTTGTTTTCCGGAATTAAAAACTGCAAGAACTTTTGTGGTTACATAGATTTAAAGATGCTGCCTTAAAATAAACCATTGTGGGGTGTGAGTAAAATTATCCATATTGACTGCGATGGAAACTGCGCAAGAGCAAGTGAAGTATAATTAAAGTTACAATTTCAGAAATCGATATTTGGAAAACTACTCGTCAGAATGACCGGATATTTTAGCAGAAAAATCATGAGGCAATGGAATTTTGTTTGGCAAAGGAAAAAAAAATGGTTCCAAAATCTGCCGATACATGGCGCTGGCAGGGTAATGTCAGGGGATAAACCAAAAAAGGATTCGTGAAACACAGGAATGTTGTTAGCCAAAAGCAAACAATAGAGTTCAGGGTTTTACGAAAAATTTATTAGCGAAAAGACAAGAATACGTGCTTACAGCGACAACAGTGATAATGCCAAAAAAAAAAAACAAAACAGCTTCATGGAACAAATATCTTACTGACGATTAAGGCAGAAGTTGTTCGATATGCCTTGTTCCGCTACTAATTGGAAGCGCAAAATGGCATGCTCCACAACAGATCGGAGGGTATCTGTACTGATGCTTACCTTCAAGTCTGTTAGGTTCTCAATCCGCCCGCTGTAAACAGCATTCTTCAGGTACCCTCAAAGCCAGAAATCACACGGGTTTAAGTCAGGGGAACGTGGCGGCCACGTTGTTGTTTATGATCCTACCGTGTGATTCATCTTACCCTGCCAGCGCCATCTATCGGCAGATTTCGGAAGTATTATTTTTTCCTTCGCCAAACAAAATTCCATTGCCTCACGATTGTTTTGCTAAAGTATCAGGTCATTCTGACGAGTAGTTTTCGTAACTTTATGCAACTTACAGGGTGATTACAATTAAACTTGAAGTTATGTGGAGTTCTGTTTTTGCGACACAAAAATGAAAACTGTTGTACCAAAGCAAAAAAATAATTTTTGCCGAAAGCGTAAAGTCTTTAAATTCAGTTTTCAGCTTAAGTTTTTTTTACACAAGTGGGATCCTGGTTTTGCTGTTATTTTATTTTAACTTTTCTTAATGATTAATAGGCATTTTAAATAATATTGTGTCATTAATGTAAAACAAGCTCTGCACTAAAACATCATTTATGTATAAAATACTTAAAAACATAGTTATCGTTCCAAACAAACTTACTCTCGAGTGACTGATTTCTCCTCTGTTACTAATGCATGAACCAGTGAAGACTGGACAGCTGCAAAATTAATAAGAAATGGAAAAGTTTAGTTTTAGCAAACACAAAGCAACACTTAAGGTGAAACGTAATCAATTTGCATGAAATAAAATTTTCCAAAGGAACCCTAAATTCATCAAATTAATGAAAATTTTGCAATAAAGTGGCAAGTCCATGATTTTTGTGGCAAAAGAAATCATTTAGGATAATGGACCAGAGAGCTAATTGTTAACATTACAAGGCATTTTTCTTAATAAAACATTAGATTAAATCAAATATTTTCAATTGATATACGAGGGAGTCAAAATGTTAGTCGCATGATTATTTAAAAAAAACAAAAGTTTTGAAACTTGGAATATATCAGATCGTTGCATATCAAATGTCGGATTGCAGAGGTCATCTTTAATGGCCCTCTAGAAAGGACACCTTCACACGTGCTATTCGAAATAACCCCCATTGCAATCCAAACATTGTTGCCAACGATTTGCCAGCTTCTCGAGCCCTCTCTGATAGAATCCATGGTCACGGGACTCAATAAACTCCCGGAATGCGTTTTTGACGTCTGCTTGAGTTAGGAATGTTTTCTTCCGGAGAAAATTGTCCAGGCTCTGGACAAGATGGTAGTCGGTAGGGAGAGGTCCGGAGAGTAAGGATGTTCCACCAAACTGTATCCATGAGCTTCCTGGGGTGCAACGGGGGTTTAGGGAACTGTCGCGCGGGTTCATCAGCATCCAGCAACTGTGCTGACAGTTTCCTATTGTCGTATAGGAGCCACTTCTCGTCACAGGTGACAATGCAATCAAGAATCCCCGCTTCTTCATGGCGCAAAAGCAATTCCGTACACACCTCCAACCGTCGCTCTTTTTGGATTTCCGTAAGTTCATGTGGGACCCATTTGTCCTGCTTTTTCACCTTGCCTAAAGTGTCTACTGACAGTCGACACTGATTCAGCATGATCCCCTGCAAGGTCCCGAACAGTTTTTGACGGGTCCTCTTCTACAGATCGCTTCAGATTCAACACGTTGGGCTGTCTGCTGCGTGGCTCATTTGCCACGTCCGTCACTCCCACCCAGAATTTTTGGAACCAACGTTGGACAGTACGTTCGTTTATGGTCCCTACACCGAATACCTTATTGATGTTTCGAGAGGCGTTGGATGCAGTGTGATTCAACCTGAACTCGTAATCCATTATCACACGTAATTCGTATAAAGTCATGACTAACTTCGCTTGGGTTCAAATGCTTTTAACCATCATCGCAGACATGCAAATTTCAAGCAGCTGGTTGCTGATAGGTTTATCTCTGGGAATATACCACTTTGTTAGGGGTAATTGCTACTAAAATCCGACATTTGATATGAAACGACCTGATAAAACATTAGATTAAATCAAATATTTTTGATTGATATACGAGGAGTCAAAATGTTAGTTGCATGATTATTTAACAAATTGGAACATACGAGGTGCATTCAAGTTCTAAGGCCTCCGATTTTTTTTCTAATTAACTACTCACCCGAAATCGATGAAACTGGCGTTACTTCTCGACGTAATCGCCCTGCAGACGTACACATTTTTCACAACGCTGACGCCATGATTCCATGGCAGCGGCGAAGGCTTCTTTAGGAGTCTGTTTTGACCACTGGAAAATCGCTGAGGCAATAGCAGCACGGCTGGTGAATGTGCGGCCACGGAGAGTGTCTTTCATTGTTGGAAAAAGCCAAAAGTCACTAGGAGCCAGATCAGGTGAGTAGGGAGCATGAGGAATCACTTGAAAGTTGTTATCACGAAGAAACTGTTGCGTAACATTAGCTCGATGTGCGGGTGCGTTGTCTTGGTGAAACAGCACACGCGCAGCCCTTCCCGGATGTTTTTGTTGCAGTGCAGGAAGGAATTTGTTCTTCAAAACATTTTCGTAGGATGCACCTGTTACCGTGGTGCCCTTTGGAACGCAATGGGTAAGGATTACGCCCTCGCTGTCCCAGAACATGGACACCATCATTTTTTCAGCACTGGCAGTTACCCGAAATTTTTTTGGTGGCGGTAAATCTGTGTGCTTCCATTGAGCTGACTGGCGCTTTGTTTCTGGATTGAAAAATGGTATCCACGTCTCATCCATTGTCACAACCGACGAAAAGAAAGTCCCATTCATGCTGTCGTTGCTCATCAACATTGCTTGGCAACATGCCACACGGGCAGCCTTGTGGTCGTCCGTCAGCATTCGTGGCACCCACCTTGATGACACTTTTCGCATTTTCAGGTTGTCATGCAGGATTGTGTGCACAGAACCCACACAAATGCCAACTCTGGAGGCGATCTGTTCAACAGTCATTCGGCGATCCCCCAAAACAATTCTCTCCACTTTCTCGATCATGTCGTCAGACCGGCTTGTGCGAGCCCGAGGTTGTTTCGGTTTGTTGTCACACGATGTTCTGCCTTCATTAAACTGTCGCACCCAAGAACGCACTTTCGACACATCCATAACTCCATCACCACATGTCTCCTTCAACTGTCGATGAATTTCAATTGGTTTCACACCACGCAAATTCAGAAAACGAATGATTGCACGCTGTTCAAGTAAGGAAAACGTCGCCATTTTAAGTATCTAAAACAGGTCTCATTCTCGCCGCTGGCGGTAAAATTCCATCTGCCATACGGTGCTGCCATCTCTGGGATGTATTGACAATGAACGCGGCCTCATTTTAAAACAATGCGCATGTTTCTATCTCTTTCCAATCCGGAGAAAAAAAATCGGAGGCCTTAGAACTTGAATGCACCTCGTACTTCAGTTTCAGAACGTGAACAATGTTTGACCACCAACTTAGCATCACGTTTTTGACTTCAGAATGTCGTTACATGTTAATGAAATGCCCCTTTTCATAGGTCCAAAAACATGGAAGTCACAAGGAGAAAGATCTGGACTAAAAGTGGGCGTTTTCAGACCTCCCACTTGAAATGATCCAAAAGGTTTTTGTTGCATGTGCCGAGTAAAGTATTACATCGTTGCGGAGAAGCACCACCCTTTTGTTACTTCTTTTGCCTACAATAAACGAGTCACTGTAAGGACTTGTAATGTGGATGCAATCTGCAACGACTGACCAGGCACAGTTTGATTAGCAACCGATCGACAATTAGAATATAATACTCCTGATGCCTTGCTGGTCTCTTTTACTATTGTATCATTGCTATCTCCAGGCCAATTCCCTTTAAATAGTTAAATTATAAATGGGTCTAGCTTGTTTGTTTAAAAATTTTTCTTGGATAAACGAGAGTGGTCAAAGCCATATTTCAAGAACCCAGACATCTACAATTGATAAGCAGAAATACTAGACACGTTTCAATTTCCTTTATCTTTTGTGCCAGGCACTATAAATTATTCAATTTCTGAAACAATGCTAAAACTGAAAGTTCCATGATTCTTCCTCTACAATCTATTGAGACCAAACACAAACTTAACAGCAGTATTTCCTTTGCTTGTTGTAATGGAATGGATAATTAAATATGAACGAAGCATTCTTTCATGATCTTTCCATAAACCTTATCAATATGTATATAGCTACAGAAGAGGTAATCGGGATATATCCGACCAATTTCTACAGTCAATTTAAGTTAAGAAAATCCATCCCCCACCACCACCAACGGTTGTGTTCTATTGGACCACCAGCATTGTGGACTAACGCCCGATATCGCAATTTCCACTGTAACAAACTCTGTTGGAGCATCAGCTTGGGAATTCCACCTCGTTCTTCTCTGAAGAGCATGCGGGGATGGCATCAGTGCTCTTGGGAAGAACATCATTAAAGGGAATAACACGGATTCCAGTTTCTTACGCTTGTTCCAACAAAACTGAAGGAATGATCTGCGTACAAATGAGGGATTTCTGCTGAGAGATTGGGGTCATGACGGCTTCCTCAAAATAGCCAGCATTCGCCTTGATGTTTTTTCAACCTCATGGATGGTTAAATTTACATAATTGCCCGAATGTGACCATTACGCGTAAGGTAAATGTAGGGATCATCCATGTGAAAATGTGCTGCCATTTTTTTCCTGCCAAGTGTTTGTTGGTCATACAGTTTTTGGCAGTCGTTTTATTGCTCTTTAATGTGGCAGGGAAGGAGGTTGTGTTGACTGCGACCTGTTGGGTTGGTCGGTTCTCCTGGACTGCAGTCTGCCAAATACTTTTACTGGTGCCCTGGAACAGGCTTGTTGGGTTGGCAAATGTTTCTGCACGGGCTCAATCTGTGTTTACCTGGCAGTGATCTGTATGAAAAATGTGCGTGATAATGGGCCATGACATATCCTTCCCAACACCCGATTCAGTTTGGACGCCAATGCATGATCACGAACACGTCACTTCCACATGTGGTAGCTGAGAATCCACACGAGCATTGCCACATCAGTGGGATATATCCCGATCAGCCTTCAGTATTCTAACTGATTTTCTGCTATTTATTAGGAAAGTAGAAGGCACTTTTTTATGTAATAAGCTATGATATTAAAAATATGTATTATGGATTAAAACTCACAATTCTGATTCCATAAGATATACATAGGCATTCCAATGTCTTCGTGGAGTTTAGGATTATCCCACATGCACTTAACGTTCACGTCAGCTGTTGCCCACGAAGATGAAAACTTGAAACGAACAAAACCTACTATTACAACTCATAAACTGTCTAGGAAATAGAAAATTTCAGAATTAAAGAGAAAAACTTACCACTCTGTTTTTGCTGACTGATTGAGCATTTAAGCATAGACTAGGTAAGTGGCTAGGAACATCAATGCGCTTAAAAACCCAAACCTTTTAAAGAAATAAACAAAAATGCTTTATCAACTAGAAAAATAACAAAAATTTTTAACTTACGAATAACATTAAAGTACTTAAAATTATTATATAGCTAAACAGCCAATAAAAGCAAATAATTACTTTTTAGCCAGTTCTCGAGTTCCTCGTCACTATTTTCAAAAATGTGTGGATACTTTCAATTTTAGGCATTTTGTCGAATACACCATAACCCATTTATAATGAACTCGCTTACAGCGAAATTTCACTTATAACAAAAATTTTCTCTGGCTGGATCCCGCCAATATGATTTACATGTAAAATTGCTCTGATATAAAAAAGAATTTCTTATGAAAATTCAATTATAACGAAAGAACTTTTTGACTTTTCTGAGTATTTTTTTTTTTTTACAAAACATGATGCCAGAAAACCGCATTCAAGTTATGTACGACTCTTCTAAGCGGATTTTACATAGAAGCTAAATGAACAACACGGCACCATTGGTTAGTTAACTGCTACATAAACCCTGAACTCTTTGATACAAAGGAATCAAGCCAAAAACTGTGAACACAACTATACAAAGAAAAATAACTCCGAAAACACTATTCCACATACCGTAAATCTTCTACTATAATGCGAATTTTTTTGGCCTAAAAAAGCATCTAAATTTGCTGGGTCGTATTATACAAGAGGATAAAAATCAGCCCTCCGACGACTGCGGCCGGAGGAGGTTTTGTCCAGAGGAGATTTTGTCCTGATAACATTACCGTATATTATACATTAATTACATTGCATATTCAGTGTCCAGTTCATTAAACAATAAATTAATTCACTTTTTATTCGAATTTCTCGTCAACAACATCGAAAATAACTTCTTCCAAACATCGATACTTCTAAATAGGCCTACTTCCAAACTGCCTCGAACCAAAGCCTACAAGAAAGCTTATGCAGTGAAAATATTAAACTGAATAAAGATTACTTGTCTTTTTATTAAGAAAATTGATGTACTGTTGTGTTTTTTTGTCGATGTGCAAGTGAGAAAGCTTTCCCTCTCAATGTAGGGCTATAAACTTCCAAACTGCCTCGATGAAGTTGAGGCAGTTGCTTTTGACGAAGTTGATTTTGAAGGTTTTTGAATATTAAATATCCAGACTATTTAAAAATAAAGATTTTTTTCTGTATAAGTTTGCACATTTTATTTCTTGCGAGGAGTCAAAAATGGGGGTCGCATTATACAAGAGGATAGGATTTTTGCCGATTTTTTGGGCCGAAAAAGTGGAGTTGCATTATAGTAGAAGATTTACGGTAAGTAATTTTAATGACTCACATGTACATTTTGGAAACAAAGTTTCCATCATCAGTGAGTAAAGAACAACAAGAAGCCGAGTATTTATAATATATAAGAACCAATCAAAAAAATTATACAAAAACAAAACGCAAACAACAAAAAAAAAACAACCAATACAAACTATCTTCTTAGCTTAGCCCTACAAAAGTCAAACAACACCCCCCCCCCCCTTTTTCTCCCACACCAGAAAAAAGAGTGCTCCGGTTATAAGAGCAAGGCGGAAAACCTGACAAAAATCCCAGAACACAACACTGACATGAGGAATGTAAATTATTTTGTAAAAAATTTTGCTAAAGGGAGCCATTCTGCCATTTGCATGGGGCCATCATCGCTATTCAGGGTTTTATTGGTTGTTTTGTTTTTCACAATTTCAATCGATTCAAGAAGTATAACATTTTAACATCTCTACATCTATGAATAACCTCAAATGAACCTGTGGAATAATTAGGTTTTTCATTAATGATATGGTCCGCAAACGATGACACCCCTAACCTAGCATTCTTTACACAAGAAATATGTTCCTTTATCCGTATTCCCACTCCTCTTTGCGAGCTTCCCAAATAAAACTTGTCACACGTTGCACACATAAATTTATATACTCTGGGGTCTTATCTTTTATTATGCTTAGTTTTCTCTTTAAAGTATTACTGCTCTTATAAACTACTTTACAACCAAACTTACTACAAATATTCTTGATCCCTTTGTTTAGTGTGTTGTTGTAGGGAAGGACTAACACATTTCTGTATTCTTCATTTCTTTTTCCTGTCAACGTTGTGATTTCATCGATCTTAATATGTCTGACGATCTTATCTGCTATTCTATCCACTATATTTGCATTATACCCATTAAATTCTGCGTATGATTTGATTAGGTCCAATTCTTTATTCCTTGCGGCATCATTCAGGGGTAACAATAGCGCCTTTCTGATCTGATGATGAAACGCTGCAAGTTTGTGCGAAACACAATGATTGGAATCTGCTCAGATCTTACCATACCGCCTGAACTCTTTGCTTTGAATTCACTACAGTACTGCTCACCTACAAATTGCCACAATTTCATTCAGCAAACTTCAATTCATCGAAAGAACGGTAAGATGCTTTTCCTCCAGTTACCTTCACACTTCATTATAGATGTGTTATGGTGTATCTAGAAAAATACTTGATGAATTATCCTGAAACTTCAGGGTGTAAAGAGCATGTTACACCTCCATATATTTCTGTGAAGGTTTTGTCCCAAAGGCAAATAAGGGACCAGCAACAAATTGAACAAAAGAAATAATGTTTGGGATAGAAATATGTAATTATTAAGGCCTTACATTATCATTTCTGCTAATTGAAAGTACATGCTTAGGTAGAAACGCTCTTTTCAATAGATGATGAAGAAATAAACAATAGATGCTTACACAAAATGCTTCAACAATTGACTCTCGTATCATTAAGTAGGAATGTGTACAAATTAAAAGACTCCTATATGATCAAACATGCAGGGTGTTGCCGTGGTGGTTAGTACTCGCATGTCAGCACATGTTATGATTTGTGTGCCATTTATGGCCGTACAGATATCAAAACAATATTCAGTTTTAAGTCCATACAGAGATGAGCAAATCTGTAAGAATTCCTTTTATGGTTTTCTTTTTTTGGCACAGGTGATAGGATTTTTTCTTGAAGCTAAAATTTTTTACAAAACCCCTGAAGAAACATCCACTGGCATCAAAATTGGGACTACACAGTGGCCAAGTAATGGTATCTGCACCCTATCCATTTTCGTAAGAAATGGTTGTCGAGTGCTTGAGATTATGCTGAAAATATCATTGTATGTGGAATATCAAAAACAATATGTATGTGTTTGAAATCCCAGAATTATTATTCAGACATCCTGCATTGACCTTGAAAAACTCTTGGTTCTTAATTATAGAACAGCTAATTCTGAATCCATTGATGTGCTGAACTCATTTTCAACCAAAATTAGACTTATAAGGGTTTCAAAGTAAACAACAATATGCAATGTGTTACCCTAAATATTCTACTATAATGCAATCTCACTTTCGGAACAATGACGTTTTAACAATGCATGACGTTCCCGCGCTCAGGCTTTCTCTTTAGGTGGTGTTGCAAGAACGATAGTTACAGTAGATTAAAAGTACTTTTATTGTATTTTCATTTTTCAAAATTATTGGACAATTTCAGGAGATGAACACGGAGGCTGCTGAAAAGCTTCGCTGGTCGGAATTTTATTTCATTTTTCACCTTTAATGTTACAAATTTCGTTAACGTGATGTCTATATTGTTCATTTATTGTCAACAAATGGCTGCGAGAGGTAAATTATAATAAATGAAACACGATCGCAGTAATTTTTTTTGTGAATGGTTGTCATCATCTTGTTTTCGAGAATTAACTTTCGCATTAGCTTTTGGAGACGGAAATTGAGAGGAAAGGGAATTAACGTACCGTATGTAGTATACACTGTATAATGTATGGTAATCTACCAGTATATTTAATATTATACCTAGTTTCGTTAGAAGTTCATCAGATTGAAGTTTGTTTGAAATCACCCCTCACCTCTGAGTTAGCTTTTGGCAACGGAAAAGTGGATGGGAAATTGAGAAAAAAGCAAGTTAAAGAACTGTATATTGCATATACACTATGTAATGTACTGTAATGTACCATTATATTAAATACATGTTAGTTTCGTTTTGAATTCGCCAGATCGAAGTTGGTTT